>JAQGAB010001490.1:0-16095 GCA_034696565.1 Isotomurus graminis
GTGTAGCCACTACTGGGACTGAGCTTCTATGAGAGAGAAGCCCAGCACAATCCCGTTCTCGCATAAGCCCAGTGATACAGCCACTGGACCACGGAGCCGTGGCTTACTTGCAAAGTAAGTCTATTCATGGAATAAATATTCTTATGTAATATGCTCCGCACCTAAAGTACATAGCAGGTATTTTGAAACCAGACAAAAACTTAAAGAAATGGGTTTCGGTGCCCAACAATCCCTTTGTAATGAATCTCCAGAATGAGCTAATCGTATCACAAAGCACACTTTTTTCTTCCCATATTGCTATAATACGGAAGACGATAATAAACAAGTCTATATTCGGATCCAGATGCTACTGACAGAGTAAGATTATCGGCGAGAACAAAGAGAGTTGTGAAAGTAAGTAAAAGGTAGTGGTGAAACGAAATTGAGGAATTGTTAGAAGTAGTAGTAAAAAAATAAATGGTGGATTTTAACATCCCGATGTACCACCAGCTATACGAGACGGCCACTTTATGAAATGATATCTTCAAGATATGCTAGTTTCTATTCACAGCCGGGAACCGCAATACAGTTGTGAAGTTAACCACACCTACCTATAGTAATCACCTTCTCAAGGCCCACTCGTACAGAGCAGGTGATTAGAGTACCAGGGGAAGCGTGTTAACGTTAAGAAAACCCTCTGGAAAAAAACCGACATGTACACTGGAAATGAAGCCCAATGTACCATTTGGACACAATACCTGCTGCCTAGACTTGAGCACTACATCTTGTGCTGTCTAGGCCTGGTCGTCAGAAGTAGTAGTAAGTAGCAGAGTGCGAGTCAGCGAGTACGAGAGTGCGAGAAGGGGGTTTCCAGCCCGTATTATCCAAATCATACATAAGTATCATTTTACTAAGTAAGATTAAATTACCGAAGCATAATATTGTAATGCGGTTTGAGAACGTGTGTATCATTAAAGTATTCCTTGTTTTCTAAACCCAAACACGGAGTCAAATAACTTGCTTGTGGTGATGTTAATAAAAACAACATCCAACCAAACAAAATTAGTTATACTTTGCTAACCATTAGAGTCCCAACCACTCGATACTGCATAACATGGATTCTCTGATAAAACTCTTGCTGTTAGCAACACTATTGTTAACTTTTTTTGTTGCTGAAATCGTGGGGTAAGGCATTCACACATAAAATACTATAAGCAGCCTCTTACAGCACAGTCAAATTTGAAATTTGATAGTTTAAGATACCAATAATCTTTACAGTTGCATTATTTTTGAATTAAGTGTCTAGAGCACTTAATGTAGACGCCATTTAATTTTTTTGCTAATCGTGTGCTCCATAGCAACTAAACTTTTTTCACATTGAACCCCCATATAAGCACCCTGCTGCATCGATTTCGAACTTCTATACGAAGACCAAAGTTTTTCTAAATATTAATATCTTTTGACTGTGAAAGTTTCGGAGAGGAGCCAAGCCCATTTTAGCTTCTGCCGTGAATAATTTTGACAATTTCTTTGACACTGAAGCACTCAGTAGGTGTAAGTTAAGCATATGACACTCACCAAACTCAAGGTGTGCAATCATAATCGCTTTGTGTAGTATTGTGTCAAATCGTAGCGTAATCCAATGAAAACTGTAGGAGTTATTCAATCGCAAAGTTGGAAATACACAGCGTATGGCAAAACAACTCAGATGATCATATCAGCCCAAATTGACTGCGCTAAAAACTGTTACAAATAAACTAAAAGTGTCTATTTGTTTATTTATAGACCTACTCGACAAAACATGGATAGAGGCGTTGGACACGGTGATGTAACCAGTACAGAAAAGTATGTTTTGTGTGTAATCATTGTAGAAATTGTACTGTTTAAAAGCGAATTAGAGATTTTTCCCAATCACTTTTAGAATTTTTCTGGCACATCTGACTCTGGGTTTTTAGTATTAATCTGCACAAGAATATTTAACAGTTGTCTATAATATTAAATTAAACTAGGACCCTGTCTTCCTTACTTTTAGACAAAATACCTAGGTCTTGGAAAGGTCTGAGTAGATCTCAACGACTCGTTTTAATAAAACGAATTCGGGTTATGATAAAAAATACTAAATTAGGTTCGATACGAAGGCTATGAATAAATATTATGAGGGTGCTTGAATAATTAAATACACCCTCTTGCTGTAAAACTATTAGACTGGATGTTTCCAAGGCGTGAGTGGAGGCACATTTTCAGCTTATTTTATTAGAAGTAATGTGCGTCGCACTGAGCCTCCACCAAGCACAATAAGCTAATGCGAGACAAACTCTGAAGTTCTTTGTTTACTTTAGATACAGAAAACATCTGATGTTTGGTAAACCCAATATAAATTTGGAGGGTATATTTTAGTATTATACTAATCATATGTTCCCAAACACAATGGTGCTGTAACATTGGCAAGGTGCGTAGCCTGTGGATATTCGCAAGACCTATTCAGTCTATTAAATTCCAAATCTGAGAGAAATTAATCGATGACAAGAGCAGAAATATCGGTGATGGAAAAGTCAACAGCAGAACTGCATAGGACAGTTCGAATCAAACTTGACTGGAAATCTGTATACGTGGGTTCCAGTCTTACTCGTTTTTAAGTTCGTTCAAATTATTTTACGAGATAAACAAACAGGTGAAGTCAAATATAGAGAAATGATATCAAATCTCCAAATTAATACAAAGAATATACCCCCAGCAGATCAGGTTCTTGTTTTCCTTACATATTAATCGTCATTTTGTTACGAATTATTTTGAAAGAGTATGCAAATAATTCAAGAAATCTGTTTTCTCCCAAGGACAATGATTTACAATGATAAGCCTGTCATATACGAAGGAAGCGGTTGAACTCGATCACATTATACACAATCGATTCGGTAAGTTCGAGATATAAGTATTGTATTGTTTTAGCCCAGTCAATTTGGGATCACGTGTGGCGTCCTACCGTTCGTTGCCTATTTTCAACTTTGAAGTTAAATATCTCTCAAACCGTTTGATAGAACAAACCAGAATTTTAACATGTTTTCATCAAAAGCGATTCTGATTGCTTATGCAAAATTTCGTGACTTTTCCATGCTTAATGCGCACACGCTGAGTGCTTAAGTGCCAAAGAAATTTCCAAATTTATTGAGAGCAGGGCCCGAACGGGGCTGGACTCCTCTCCAATACTTTCATGGTCGAAAGATATTAATATTTAGAGAAACTTTGGTCTTCGTATAGAAGTTCGAAATCGATGCAGCAGAGTGCTTAAGTGGGGTTTCAAAGTGGAACAATTGCCGTCGCTAACGACAGCAGAGGCCAAACGGGCCTGGACTCCTCCCTACAACTTCCACAGTCGCAAGATATTAATATTTAGAGAAACTTTGGTCTTCGTAAAGAAGTTCGAAATCGATGCAGCAGAGTGCTTAAATGCGGGTTTAATGTGAAAAAATCATGTTGCTATAGAATACACGATTTTCCAAATTTTAAATAACCGACCACATTAAGTGCTAGAGACACTTAATTTGGGACTAATTTAACTGTAAGAGTTTTGTACCTTAAACAATCAGAAATTGTAAAATTGACTGGGCTAAAAGAGGCTGCTTGGGTAGGTTTTTAATTTGTGCTAGATTGATACAGCAAAAGCTTTTACAATCATAATTTTTCACATTAGTAATTTTAAAATGATTAATATTTTAGCTATAAAATTAATAATTCAATAATTCATTCTTAGTCATAGAAAGTTTCCAACCATTCATTTCTTATCTCTATTGATTTTTCAAAAAACAGCCTTATTTGAGACATCTTTTTATAATCAGCAGTAGTTAACAATTCTACGAAGCTATTCTTATCATTTATTATTATATCATTATTAACTAGTATCCTACGTTCAAGGCAGTACGCTGGACATTCAACAATTATGTGATAACTAGTTTCTGACATTCCCAATGTACACAATAGACACCAACTACCTTCATCAAAAACCTTACTAAAATAACCATTCATTGATCGTAAAGTAATAGTTTTACCACTAACAGTTAATTTAGGAGTTTCGGACCTTAATTGTACAACTAACCTTACCAATGATCAATTCTGGAAGGAGTTCAAAAACCCATCCTGTCCAACTTGAGTTTTTATCAGCTTATACAATTGCAGCGTATTACTTGATTTCATTCTCTCAACATCTTGCTGTTTACATACATTTATAACTTCTTTTAACAAACCGATGATATTCACCTTATTGTTGTCAAACATTTCTTCTAAACTAAGTAAGCTTAAGTTGCAGAGATTAACAGTCTTTTGATTCAATGCTGAGTACCAATTACATTTAATTCTTTTATGTAAATGTTTGCATTTTAGTTCCTCATAACACTGACGAATCATACTACTCTTGTTTCTACACATAATCTTTAGCCATAAACCTAGACAATTTTTTAAATGTGAGACGATGATGCTATTGCAGTCAGTTTCAATTCTTACATACCAATTTGGAGTAAATCTAGGTAGCCAAAATAATTGTTTGAGAAAATCGTTTTGAAAAACTTGAAGATGATCATCCATTGAAATGCCCCATGTGTGAGAGCAATAGTTAATAACGGATTTTACGAGAGAATTGAACAGGGTAACTCTAGCTTCCAATGTATTGATTCTTGCTTTATTAATTGCAATTTGTAATTGGACTAATGCTTTGCGTCCTTTACTAACAAAATAATCGCAAGTTTTTTTGTAATCCATGTTTTCATGGAAGGGAACTCCAAAATAGATGTACTGATCTGAGATATCTATAACATTATCGTGCCAATAAAGCTTAGGTACACTTTTGTTTTTCGATGACAGTCTAAACACTACAACTTTATACACTACAACAGTATTGTTGTGTGTAGTTTCAACAGAGTATTAACCAAACTAATTGGCCTATAGTTGCTTGGATCATTTTTGTCTCCTTTCTTATAAATAGGGCTTATGTTTACCAATGATAAACTCTCTGGGTAATAATTTGTTTCCCAACATGCATTAAGTGTGTCTAATAAGATTAGCCGCTGATCTGTGTTTAAAGATTTCCATACCTCATTTGGTATGCAGTCGGGGCCTGATGCTTTCCTGACCGATAGCTTTTTTAATGCTTTATCAAGTTCTGTGTACTCAAACTTTCTATCAAGGAACTCATTTGGTTTGTCTAAAAGTGTCATATCATTACATGTATTATACAGATTGAACAGTCTCTCATAATATTGCTTGAATATTGTAGCATTTATTCCACGCGGTCTGTGTTAGTGTACTTAGGTCTATAATACGAAAGTGCACTAAAGAACTCTTTTGTGTTTCTAGCATTAGTCAGCTTTAGTTTTAATGTCTCATAAAACCTTTGCTTCTTTGCTTTGACTAAGTTGGTACATGTTCTCCTAAGACCTATGAATATCTTTAAATGATCGACTTGGTTATTGGCGTCCTCTTTGTGTCGTCTGAATCTGCGTAGTGCTGAGAGATATTTAGTTTTATATTTACTGCATTTCTGGTCAAACCAGCGAGGTCCAAACCATGAAGTTTGCCCTTTCATTTCCATCTTTATCATCTCCGCACTATTCAAAGCCTGTGATACATATGAGATTAGGTCTGATAGTGATAAGGAATCTGTTTTATGGTATGTAAGTATGTTGTCTAGACTGTCTACGAAGATGTCAGATTTGTCCTTGTTCCTTTTTGCTTATCAAGCGAGGATTGTCATTAGGTGTCTGAAGTACCTTTAAATGTATTGGAAAATGGCAGCAACCAGGAGTATTTAGAACTTCAAAATCAAATATTTCATAGATATTCCTGGACACAATGCAAAGATCTATGACGCTTGATCCATTTTGGTTAACAAAAGTCATGTTACCATGTTTATCTGACAAGGAATTTCCGTTTAGGATTTGAAGATTCAATGTATTCAAAACTCTTATCAACTGTTTTCCGCTGCTATTCGTGATTTTATCTTTGCTTCTCCTGCCATTTTCATAATCGTAATTTCCTATTCTTGAATTTGAATCACCCATGATAATCCACTCTTGATCATAGCTGTTAATATTTTCTATAAATCTAGTTATACTGTGATAATCCATTGGCTGAATGTAGGCGAATACTATATTTAATTTCCTACTGGAAGTAATTAAAGCTAAGTGTATGTAATCGTCATTTTGCTCCTTTATCTCATAGTGAAATGGGATGTCATTCTTAATTCCTACTACATAACCTTTACTGTATCTACCAAAATATTCCTTCCTGGAGCCAAGTTGTTCAATAATGTTATACTTATCTAATAATAATTTATCAGTAAATGCATTGTGGTGCCAGGTTTCTGCTAGACAAAAAATTAACGGCTTACTACTTATTAATTGGTGGTAAAAAATTGATGAGCGTGCTGAGAGTCCTCCGATGTTCCAGTAAGCGATGCTGAAGTTTTCTAGTTCTTTGCATGAAGTTTGGGTATCCGGATGAATTTCTGCTTGAAAGAAAGTAAGGTGGTCAATCCATGTTCATGGGGAAGGTTCCTCTACTTTTATTTCGCTCTTCTTGCAGCTCACCCTCAGTGTCGATAGTGTAGGTGACCTTTCGAATTCCATCATCGTAGTGAAGTTTCCCGTTTCTGATGATTGTCTTGGCATGTGGGTACTTATCTTTCAGCTCTTTCACTTTCTTTAGGAGTGCAGAATGATTTCTTCTTTCCTCTGGTGCCAGGTCGTCGTTGACAAAGATGCTTGTTCCTTTTAACTTGTTTCGTTGTCCCAGGATTTGTAGTTTGTCTTTGAAGCGGTGAAGTTTCACCAAGATCGGTCGGTTAGGTTTCCCTTTCTTCCCCAATCGGAATGCATGATCATAGTCTACTGCAAGGTCCAGCTTCGGCCCGAGATCAGCGATTTTGGCAGCGACATCAGTCCATTTCTCCATCGGGTCTTCCTGTATTCCATAGATTACAATATTTTTCTTTCTTCCTTGGGTTTCGAGATTAGCTACGGTTGATTTGAGTTGTTCAATCTCTTTTTGTGCTAGTTTCAGGTCTGACTTAAACTCGCTTGAGAATTTCGAAAACTTCGAGATATAAGTAACACTACAAAACTGTCTATTTTAAATTGAGTCGTCGTCTTATTTACATCGCATCAAACAAACTTTGTCAGTGAGGGCCTTATTTAATGTTAGCAGGATTTCGGCTTTAACCGCTAAAAAATGTTTATTTTGATAAAATTGAACTGTAATTTGTACAACATAACTCGCTAAATTGTAAACTAAAGACTACCTCACTTCCCCAAATGTTAATATCGTTATTGAAACTTTTTTTAGAACACGATTGGTCAAAACGTTCTTTAACAACGATGTGTTGATTCAAGAAGTTGGAGTCTAAGATGAAATAAAATGTTTTAAAACAAGAAAATGTTTTATTCTGCTCTCATCTTCATGCTCATGTAATCATGCCTGTGTTTAACTGATTGTGAGTGGTAGGGATTTGGTATTTGAGAAAACTGCTTTGGTATTGTGAGGAGGAAGTTCCTGAGGTAGAGGAAGACTAGGCTGCTACGGTGGTACTGTTACAACACAACACACTCAATGATGATGACGATGAATGACACACCCAGTTTCCTCGACACAATTGGACACAACTCGTGGGGAAATACCCCGGTTGAATGAAAGGGGCTTTATGACCCACAACAACGACGACGATAAAGCGGGACATAACACCGGCAACTTGCGACAACTCGGGACAACAAAAGAAAAGTTCGTTGAGGGTCAACGGCACGGAGCATTATACTGAGGGGCAAATAAAACTTTCCTTCAAGAAATGGATCAGTGCCATATAAAATTTAATCTCGTATAAAATATTATTTAACAGTTTTTTATACTACTATGGTCTATGTATATGTCATGTCTTTAACATTACTAGTAGTATAGTTACTGCAACTACTCATTGTCACGGTTCGAATGCATTCAGGAGGCAAACCAAGCGCATCCCAAGTATAAGAACTCGTTTCTCCAGCTTAAAGCCAAATGGTCCAGGGTGCATTGTTCTTATGGTTTTTGCAAACATTTGAAATACTATATTTAACAGAATATATCATAAAGTTTTCGATTTATACGTTAAAAGTGTGACACAAGTAAGAGAATAATTTGTATTTTTAGATTGATTTTAATGCGAAAATGACCCTTACTAAATAAAAATGAAACTTTGAACTCGGTTGTAATTAATTCAAAATCTTTTTAAAGGATTCTTGATTCTTGTTGAAAGGAGAAAGTAATGTGTAATCATGTAATTACCAGTTTAGCTGTTGTCAAAGAACTATTTAAACACCAACTTTGTTACCAACTAGTTTTATATGTACAGGAGGCTTGAGTAATGCCAGGAAAGATACGAATATTGAGCGGTTCGAAAAATGTAATTCTTTCTCCATTGCATTAGGAATGAAGTTTAATGGCAAACACATGTTTAGACTCTTTAATTCAGAATTCACGATAGTACTTAATGTTTTATTAATTTAGTATTGCGTAATAGGAGTGATTTTAATTTGGTGTGCAAATTCTAAAATCCAGTTTTGACAGCCTAGAAAATTGTCTGTTTAAGCTAACTCTTTAACTTAAATTTTAAGCAGCGTAGTGAGGCATGACAATTCGAAACTATTATAATCAGTTAATTGTATACTATTTATTTCTCATCAGCATACATTTCAGTATTTCTACAAATATTTGCTTTGTCCGATTATCATTTGATCCGTAAAGCTTAAAAACCATAGTGTCACATCAATCAGGTCTGCGTATAATGAGTCTCGCAGTTTAGGGAGGATGAACATTGAATTTCGCAATGCTTTCATCTTTTCGTTACCTAATCGTTGAGAAATTCAACTAAACAAGAATTGCCTGCTTTAAACAACAAGTAAATGTGTTTGAAATTGAGCTTATGTTTTGTTGCAGTTATTGCAAGCATAATTAAATTTGTTTCGCTTCAATGAGACTCACAAATTAATCGGAAAATAAATAAAGATGTTGAGTTAAACATTAGTCACAGAAGTTTGTAGGTGTACTCGTCTGACCTTTGTTAACAGACGGATGGACATGCAGGAAACTTAACTAGAAATCATGAGGAAAACCCCACATTTATTTTATGACATTACTAATTTAGTTTGGAATTACCAGCAATATTTATACAGGAACTGTTAACTGAAAATTATTTTTCACTCGGACGTGTGGCAGGTTAAGCGTATGCATTTACGCAATATAACTTCTCACAGTTAAAAATGCCTTCATATTTGGTCACAAACTTGTTGTGATAACATATTGATTAAAACTAATTGCTAAAACCAGAGAACATTGTGCCTGAGTTTGTTCCCCCGAACAGTTTAATATCTTCTCCGCTCATTTCATATAAGACCGAGGCATAAGTGAACACCCAACAGCCAAGTGTTTACAGCTAAGAACTGTTTAAATTACATGTTTGAAACTTCATATAGTAAATAGTCTTTATTTAAAGTATAAAGTGTTCGGGGTAATTTATCACTCTTCTAACGTTTCACCATTTGAAAGTATAACAAGTTAGTGTCAAGTGTCAGCCAGGTTTGCGTAGGATTTCCTATTTCTAAATTGAGTAAAAATGAACCAATCACTCCAAATGTTCCTTATGGTACTTTCTTTTATAAATCTCTCTGACGGATTACAGGTATAATAATAAAAATGCATAAAATCCAATTTCAGTACACAATCCAAGTTCGAATTTTTGCAGATACCCCAACAAACCAATTGCTTTCGTGAGAATCCTCGTGTTCTTGATGGTGTGTTTACTTTTGCAAACAGACATGAAGACGTTTGGAGCATTACAGTGCAAAATTTGCAAACCTTACTAGGGGTGTTTTCAACAAGATTTAACAACGCTCATGTAACAACAAGGCTACGGGCAGGTAATGATTAATTTGTGTTTACCTTAAGCTTAACTAAAACGTGTGTTATTGCGATTTGTGTGTGTAGAGAATATCCTTAAAATTGGAAAAGCTGCAACACAATTTAGAAACTTTTCCAGGGTACCACTGAATGTTTTTCTCCATTTCAAATCGAGTAGTCGAATAGAAGATATTAACGACACACGGAGTGTTGCTGAGTCAGCATACGACGCTGTTAAGCAAATTGCTAAACTTGACAGTGGTGCAATTGCTGGTGTGTATTTAGGTGTTGGGTTGAGGACGTACGAAGATTATTTCGAAGCTTACGAGCCGGTCTTTGGTCCACTAGACCGAGCAAATGTAAGTTTAGGAGTTTACACACTGAGTTGCGATAAAGAATTCGTGAAAGGAGGGGTCGCACTGTTGTTTTTAAAAAAACTGAGCTTTATTACTTGTGAAATTATCCCGAAATTTCGAGCTACGCCTGAATTGTCAGCAGATAATATAATCGATTCTTGTGACCTGCTTAGAAGCACTGCAATATCTAAAGAAATAACAGCGGAAATCAGATGCATCACTGAGTATTATTCTGAAGGACGAAATCTACAAGGCATCGAAGGTTCTCTAGATGGCTTTCGAAGGTTTTGGTGCAGAATTTTGGACGTGTTAAGATCAAACCAGTCACATGCCAAAATAATAATGCATTCCGCATTTGATTACACACCAGCAGCGTATGGAGATACTACTGGTAATTTACAAGACTCTAAGTATTTTACTGGATGGTGGAAACGAATTCATGACTCGTTATACGAAGCATCTGCTTTTAAGGAGAAAGTTGATGGTTAGGAGCTCACACGTTTTATAAAGTGTGTGTAGTGTAGGTGTTTTTAAAACCAGTTCTCTTATTATAGACCTTGATATTTTTATTCCAACTAATGAAACCAAGGAGGATCTAAATGGTTATACTACGGGGATTTCGATTGTATCTGTAGGACTGGTTTTAATTCTGGCAGTAGTTATTTTGTTTCTTTTACAGAAATTAAGATCTACAGTGGCGGTAAGTTTTCAACTAGAGTTCTATGTGATACATTATTGATCTTATAAAAAACTCTAACAACCCTATAACACCAATGGTATCATTTCAAAGAACACTAAACTGACATCAGAAGAAATTGAGCTGTTCAAAAAAGGCACACCCAACTCTTTGGATGAGAACGAGGAAGGATATCAGAAACCCTACGACCAATCCTTCGAAATCCGAAAGTCATCAGTGTTAGTTGGTATGTTCTGGATAGATGTATTCACATTTATTACTTAGCTAGTTGTGGTTTGAACGATTATTTGTGACTTATTTATAGACGTTAATAAGCCACTGGGAAAAGGACAGCAGGGGTTGATATACAGTGGCCAAATATTCGGAAAGCAGGAGCGAGTTGCGATAAAGACTACTCGCTACGCTTTGACATCAAAGTCCGCCAAAGATATGTTGTCCGAACTAAAAATTATGTGCCATGTAGGAAACCATCCTAATGTTTTGGGTCTTATCGGTGCTGTCACCTCAGGAATGCGTCAAGGTAGCTTTTTGTACTGTAGAGCACTTTAAATTTCATATTTGTTTAATTTTTACTGGGGAAGTTAATTGACTTGTATAAAATTGGCATGCAACAGAAGGTTTTTTATGCTATTGGGTTTTTGAAAGTTTACCTTTTCATAAGTGTAACAAGTCGTTTATTTCGGCCGATGAAAGATTAGCTTGCGGAGGGATAAAGATGTGCTCTAAACTGAAGTCCGCTATAAATACACAAAATTGTATTAATGTTTTCTGTTAGGAATCGTTTACATTGTAATGGAGCTGTGTGAAAATGGATCACTCCAGGATACTTTGAGAGATGCTGACAAATTAAATGGAATATATAATAATCTTCAGCTTGATAGGTAAGACGTTTTATATTCGCATGTTGTTCAGGTTTGACTATTCTTTAGATTTGATTTCATTCAAGTAGTTAGTTATTTGGTTGGGTGACAAGTGCCTAAGAATCTTAATCAGTTACCCAAATTTTTTTGCGATGTCGTAAGTTTTTATTTAGTCGATAGACTCCTGATTTGGATATTAACAGGAAATGTTAAGGGAAAAACCGGCTCGGTGGGTGTTTCTACAAGGGGAATAAATGCTGGGCAAAGCGTTTTGAAGGTCACGAGTTTAAAAATGACTGATAATTATAATCTGCAGAGAGAACTAACTTCCTCAAAGACTAAATCGCTTCTTACTTAGAAAATGAGAAAGTTAGCATGTAACAACTGTTGGAAAAAATCTTAATCATCTAAGTTAGTTAATGTTGTCGGTTCCAGTCACATCGTCCCCTATTGTAGAAAGAAAGAATATTGGGGACTTATCAGTCAGTAATTTATGATGAAGTAAAAGAAGTAGAAATTATAAGTAAAGCAAGATTATTCAGTTGAGAGAATAACATTTCGAATTTTATCCTGTCTAACAATAAGTACTGCAAGTTAACGAAACAAGAGAATTAACGGATAATGCTGATTTTGACCTTTTAATAATGATTATTAATGTTACTCATGTGTGTTTGTGTATATACCTTATAAAATTATCTTTACGAAAAGAATTAGATAGTCGATATCCGAAGCATAGAATGGGCGAAATCGAACTCGTATGTATCATATTGTTCATTCAGTTTGGCACTGAAAATAAGACTCTGAGCTAATGGAACAGGTACACATTTTAATCGTCTAATCTTTTTGTGTATAGGTCCAAGAAATCCTTTCTCCATCTCGCGGAGAAGTGGGCTCATGAAATCGCATGTGGCATGGAACACATTGCCAACAAAAAGGTATTAAAACCAAATTTACTGTTTCTGTGACTTTCTGATGGTCGATATATATTATTATCATTGCAGTTTATAATTTCATACAAATTTGTATGAAAAACTTATCACAAGTGGTACCTTGTGAGACGCACCTATTTACTCTTGTAGAATTTTTACAGTTGCTTTTTTGTGATCCGCCCCGATGCAAATTCTAGTTACGAAATTAATGAGAAACGCCAGGCAGAGCGACTGTTTGAAAAGGTGGAGAGCTTAACATGTACCTCTTTTTATAAAGTCCGCCATAATAACTTCCCATCGACACAAACACTTTTGTAATATGGACTTAACGTGCCAAAACCTATTCTAAACCTTATTCAAAGTAAGAATAACAATATGAAGTTTATTTCAAAGGTTAAGCACAGAATACAAAGTTCATTAAATGCCACCGAACCCAAAACATATGGGAAATACTCGACAGCATATGATGTAGTAGAACAAAAAGTAATTAGAATATTTATAGACACAGAATTTAGAAAAAGAACAGAAATAATTAAAGACCCAGATTTAACTTGGAAACCAGTCCTTTTGGTTTGCATTTAAAAACATTGAAATCAAGTACGTTGGTCATTCATGAATTTCTACTATTCCAAAGCACCATTCTCCTTGATCAGATTTTTGTAAGAACAACAGGTTTTGCACTAATGTTTCACATGTATGTGGTGCGAGTTCCATTAGATCTTAAAACCTCCATAGCAGAAGTTTTGTACCTTTTATATCTGTTAATATGACAACTTTATTACAAGGAAAGTGAATTACGTGTATGCTGTCACCATTTTACGTAGGATTACAGACAATAGACGAGCCATGGCTATGGTTGTCAACCAGAGATTTTACAAAATTCTAATTCGTGTTTATCTACAATAGTAAACGTACTATTGTGTGATACTGATACATTCGTTGGACTACCGTACATAAAACTAAAAATAAATAACGTTCGGAAACTAACAATGAACTTTCTTTGATTAAAGGTGATTCACGCAGATTTAGCTGCGAGAAACGTACTTTTAACATCCCACGGGGTGACAAAAATTACGGACTTTGGTTTTTCACGAAAAGTGTATGAATACACGCAGTATGTAAAGCAACAACAAGAACCTCTTCCATGGCGGTAATATTTTAACAAACAAGTTTTTAACTCCACATGTATTCAACAGTTGGGATGTTTTAAATTACAGATGGATGTCCCCAGAAACCCTAAGACGAATGGTATTTTCCAGTCAAAGTGACGTGTACTCATTTGGTATCACACTTTTTGAAATATATTCCGAAGGAATGCTACCGTTTCCTGGGTTGGCTTGGGATTTTTCATTTATGGATCTCTTAGAAAGTGGATTCATAAACAAGCAGCCCGAGCTTTGTAGCTCTGATCGGTAGGGTGGTATCCAAATTATTACGCGACATTGACATTTACAATTTAGTTTTTGCAGGTTCTCACTAATGAAACAATGTTGGAGTGTGGTTCCAGCCAATCGGCCTAAATTTTTTGAGCTTAAAGACATGCTTCTGGAGCCATCATTGAATGCAATACATGAACAGGAGTATGTTAATTCACCCGACCAGTAATTGCGGAACTGAAATGTTCAAGTAATAGACGATTATGATTGACGATTTGAGCGTTTTATCTTCATATCATTCTTAACTTCAGTTCCACGAAAGGTTTCACTTTAATTAGTTTAACAGGAAAAATATAATTACTTCTTGAAGAATAAATAATTTAAAATTCGGTTTAGTTCTGTTATAACCTCCATCTGTTGTAGATAATTTGGTAAAACAGTTAAAAATAAGAGTCAGTGTTTCATAATTTGTTACTCAACTTTCAATGTAGCATACGAGAATTGATTTGATACCTATCTGGAATTCTAGAAGCTCTTTGACGCTGTTAATTATCCGATCCACTGTACATACAAACGCTTGTATCCTCCTCCGCTCATGATTTCATTGTGGAAAATTCTTGTTGACAAAAAAAATTGTAGAATTTCTAGAAACTATTATCCATAAATCGGACGTTGATCGAATAAGGCTTCTAATACTTCAAAACAATCTACATAAATCTAGTAATAATTTATTTTAATTTTTCACTCCTTTAGAATGTTTCCCAGACATCGCGTGAATCCAATATGGTCAAGATTCTTAAATAATACTTGAAACACGCTTATCAATTTGTCTTTCTCGTTTCTAGTAGTTCATAGCAACTGGTTTCTTTAATTTCTAAAAATACTATACACTCCATAAAATTCCATTGCTGCCTTAACAAGTCAAAGTAATTTAGCATTAAACTTAGACTGTGTTGTCTACACTATAAATTCCATTGAAACCAGCAAACTTTAAACATTTTAAGCTCCAATTCAATTCATCATAAATCCGATATGTTGAGAATCAAACATTAATTGAGAGCGTTAGCATATTGTTTCGTAATAATCTTCTGAGAGATATTAAGTTCGTATCTTAAAAGACATAGAGCAGGTTTTTTCAGCTTCAGACAGAAATTACACACATCCATACTTCATTACTGTGATGATTTCTATAAGAATTTAAAGGAACTATCTTAGTTCATCTGTAAACTCATTTTCATTTTATACAAGTATTGCTAATTCAGTATTTATTTTAAAAATTTAAATAATTCGAATACAAGTTACAGCAGACAATTATAATTTACATCTAGTCGTTTATTTACTTGCAAAGATTTTATACATACACTTTATACCTGAAACAAACCACAATTCTAAACATACAATCTTCCGAAATAACAATTTTCTACCTAACAGTTAGCAACATACGAAATGTACTTCTTGAAAATCCATACAAATATTTTCCGGCTGAAATCCTTTTAATTTTATAATACCCATCCATCCCAATGACAATTGGTCTGCAGGACTTTCTAAACTTTTTCAAAAACTTCCCTTCGAATTTGTTTTCCACGGTTAAAAACTTCCAAGAATAAATAATTTCTACAGAAGCTTTAGCCGCGCTTCCCCCTAACGTGAGAGCAGTCAGCCACATCACCTGCAGTACAGATGAGGACAACAAGAGAATTGCCAATGACACAAAATCCGTTTCATTCAAGTGCCTAATTACAACATAGTTCGCTACCAAGCCCATTTGCCCCATGACTCCTTGCATACATAAAATCATTGGACCAAACAATTCCATTACTGCTTTAGTAAGCAATTCTATTTTTCTATACTCTCGACTAAGTATAAAAGGCTTTCTGAACGTGTCATTGGTTACATTCTTTTCTCTAATGTCTCTGGACACTTTAAAGCCTTCTTGTACAAATCTCATTGGAAAAGGTAAGAGGACTATAATTCCTAATGTCTTTAGTA
>JAQGAB010001491.1:0-16090 GCA_034696565.1 Isotomurus graminis
CATTATCGTCGCATACACTTTTGTCGCTCCATTTTCGTCGCGTACATTTTTGTCGCATACATTTTCGTCGCGCTACCATTATAAGCAGCATTGGAATATAAAACAAATAGGGAACAAATATGGGCAACCAATATTCAGTCTGACTGAGGATAGGTTGAATTCGGAACCAGACTTTCTTTTTACGTTCCACTGAAGAGTCTTGTTCCCCAAATAATGGAGATGCATGTGGGAGATCATCATACGGCTCGTTGTTATCGTCACACTCATTGTTATTCAAATTCACGGCCATTACCAGAAAGAACCCGTCTTGAAAGTCTTGTCTCTTAAAACCAGATTTAAAATTCACGTTCAGTCACTTAATATTGGGTTATAAATTCATTGTTACTGTTATTGTAATCCCAGCCTTTCTTCTGAATGTCTGCCAGCGCCCGTTGTGTAGTTCTTCATCAAACACGGGACACTGAAAAGCAGTTTACACCTGTATATGAGATTACTTTAAACTTAACTAGAGATCGTGCAAGTTGAATCTCACAACTGGACGTTGTATTGCCAGTGTCATACAATAATTGCAGTCTGAATTCAAGACAATAAGAACTTTGTCGATCTCTGGTTGATTTTTGGGGAATTCAAATCGATAGAATTTTGTAGAAGCAAGAGACACTGTGGTCTCCAGCATTTGTTTCCCTTCCTTTGTACCAGCTGGTGTCAACCTGGACGAATATGAACTAAAGTAAAACGTACGTGGTTGTAAAAATTGACAATAGTTCAATTCTTACGGAATTAGTAATGGCACTGTCGGACTATTGGTAACAGTCAGCAGAAAAGGAATTGCTTTAGTTGCACATGTAAAAGCAGTAATTTGTAGGTTTAAAGTCGTATTCTTGGAAGTGGAAGATGATGAAGGATCCACGCAAATGGTTTTAAACCAACGGTACACATACGTTCTTTAGTACACAACAGTATCAATTACCTGTATTGCAAAGATTAAGTGAATATGTACCCGTCTGAGCTGGAGGAAAATAAATGTGGTAGTTTCCACGATGTCACTTGATTCCATTGAGACACAGTGACAAGTAAAGGACAACCAGTGGGACTAAATGTTCTGTCCGTTAACTCCACTTTCAGCCGCAGTTCTGTTGTCTGACAATAAATGCAGTTTCAAATAGCTAACGTGTCCCTTATAAACTATTTAATGGAAAGATGTAAAAGAGTATTACCAAAACATCTGCTGTGTGAGGATTAATAGCGTATCTGACTATTGTCTCGTGTGAATACGATGCCTCGAGAGGATACTCAGTATTTAATTCCCCGTCTTTCACTGGAATTTTTAGGAAACTTATTGGTCTCTGGGAACTCTGACATTGATTTGCAAACAAAGAAATCGAAACCAAAGAAATCAGTAAGATAGTTTCCAGGAAGTTACTTTCCTTGCTTTTACAAATATTCCCCATAGTACTCATTCCTTAACAAGTTGAACAACTATCAATAGTCTGGCACACTTGTAAAAGACTGTACGGGGGAGCTTTTAGTGTCCAGAGTAAATGTAGAGGAGTTTTAGAGTTATAATATTGCTTAAATACAAGATAATGTAAATTAAGATTAGTTAACTATGAATATGAGGGCGAGCAGCTGAGCTCTTCTATTCCCACTGTCCGCTTCTTTTATTAATTTATTATTTATGCTGAATTGAGATTATACATAAACTCATAGACTGAAGATGATGTAATTCCTCCAGAGCTTCCATCCAATTTCTTACACCCGACTTCTAAGAACTGGTGAGTAAACAGGTTTTTGACCGTTGCGTCACTTTGATGACTCAGTGTGGTGGTTTCACATTCATTGCAGTAATTTCTCTCTATCTTACCCTGTTGTTCCTGGAATAACTAAGAGAAAGGTCATGAAAGACTAGCTTAATATTTTGACTGAAACTGTTAAATGATATATTTTATAATATATACATTTTGATACAAATACAATGGGGACACTCCCATTCTCTTCCTGACTATTATAAGCATTAAACTTCCTGTATTATACACTCTAACTAGTCTTGCCTCAATTCTTCTTCTAAAACTCTATTCATTTCATCCCATTTAATACGCACAAATCCACTTCATAATACATAAAATATTTGGGTAACCCCGCTTCCGGGTAATTGCGCCTAATAGTTCTAATCTCCTCAAAAAAATAATCATAATAAAAACTCAAAAAATGTCCTCAACTATAGAATGTCTGCGGCTAGATTGAGCCATTGAACTCACAAATGTCTATCTGTAAAGTTGACTGCCTTCTTTACTGCGAAATCAATGTAGTCATGGCAGACAAGTGTTTAAGTAATTTTTTAAATTGTCTTTTGTACAACCAGTGATACATGAGGAATTTCAAAAAAATGAATTTTGTTGTCAGCATTCTATCCTCAAATAAAATGTATGTTTTCTTCATCTCAGTTAAGTAGCACATAAACATTTGTAACAGCCATAAGGCATTTTGTAAACTGATAAACGGATAAAGTAGAAGTAGCAAAAAGGTTTCCCTTTGCTGGCTTAATAAACAACAGTTTATTTTCGTTTAAGCTTTAATAATCTTGTTTGTGACTGGAATACAATTAACCTACACTCTTCCAACCTACTCAAAGTTACTCCCTGCACTGTTGCTCAGATCCTTTTACTTAAAGTGGTTTACCTATTCATTTGATTTTTTTCCTTTCCTGTAATTAAGATTGGAGTAGTGAATTTATTAATCATATGCAGTCCTTAAGTAAATAACTAATCAATGAATATAATTACAATAATTAAGTTCCTGATGAGTGACACTAATTGCGTTTTAACTGCTGATCTTTTGATTCATTTCCAGTGATAGTTTGTTCAGATTCTTATTAACTTCATTTATTATTCCTCCGGCTGTCGCAAAGAGAGTGTATGGCTTAGTACTGAAGACTCATTGGAAAAAGATCCCAAGGCAATTTAGTGAAACATCTCAGCAGACTTCAAGCGTAGTGGTTTGGATTCGAAAGCTCAGCGAATGCTCCGGTTTCTGGAGATAAAGTTAGCGATTCTGAGGTAAATTCTGTACAAGAAGATTAAGTTTTATAAATCTATGTAGGCGGTTTATTGTAGGCAATACGAATGTGCAGTGGAGGTGAGTCTTTATCAGACATTTCTGACATAATGATGAAGGAGACCACGCAAAGCAGAATGGAAATGGAGTTGAAGATTCTTCTGGATTCGTGTGGGGATCACGAAAGGCCGGTAAGATCAACTGGTTATGCTTCTTGTCCTTTAATTTTAATCGAATATTCACAAAGTCATTACAAATGTCTGGACTTGGTTCTTGTTGGCTTACACTTAACTCACATGTTTACGCATTACCGCAGGAAGTAGAAAAGGATTTTGATGGGTTCAAAAAGGTATTCAAGAAGTTTCTTGAGAGCTCGGAGGTTTCAGTGGATTGGACGAAGATTCAGAAGATGCCTGAAGGGACGATTAGAGACTACAAGACTCTCTCTGGTCATTCCACACCTGATTGTCAGTTTATTAAGGATCTGCTTGGGAAAGTGGTTGTGGTGAAATTAAACGGAGGTCTTGGGACGTCGATGGGATGCCGTGTTCCAAAGGCTTTTATCTCTGTAAGTGAACTGGTAGGACGTCCGGACACCGCCTGGCTATTCGACGAATTTACTCGCTTTATATAATTTTAAATGGCCTTAGGTTCGAAACAATTTGTCTTTCTTGGACTTGACAATCCAACAAATTGACGAGGTGAACAGGAAATACAACGCTGATGTCCCGCTGCTCCTGGTGAACTCGTTTTACACTAACAA
Source organism: Isotomurus graminis (assembly GCA_034696565.1). Classification (NCBI taxonomy): domain Eukaryota; kingdom Metazoa; phylum Arthropoda; class Collembola; order Entomobryomorpha; family Isotomidae; genus Isotomurus; species Isotomurus graminis. The sequence goes on from JAQGAB010001491.1 coordinate 3,818, forward strand.
AGACACTGACAAGGTACTTTAATCTTCGTATACATGAGCGGAGCTTATCTCCTAACATAAAGAAGGCATGTTCCCTTACCTCAGGTTATCAAAAAGTACTCAGGGATGAATGTAAAGATCTACTCGTACAACAAGTCTAGGTATCCTCGAATTGACAAAGACACTTTGATTCCCATCGCCAAGTCTTGTAATACCGAAGACAACGTTGATGCGTAAAGTTTTATGCTTGATTTACAACTACTGTCACGATCTCCAGGTGAGACTGACGCGAATAAGTAATCATCTACTGTACAAATTGGTTGCAGGTGGTACCCTCCAGGCCATGGGGACTTTTACTTGTCCTTTTACAACTCGGGACTCCTTGAGATGTTCTTAAAGGAAGGACGGGAATTCTGTTTCATCTCCAACGTAGATAATTTAGGTGCGACTGTAGACATGAATATTCTGTCTCTCCTGGTTAACGAAATCCCCAAGGTGTCCTTCATTATGGAAGTGACGGACAAAACAAAAGCGGATGTTAAAGGAGGAACGCTTATCAAGTATGGTAATCAATTACAACTGTTGGAACTAGCAGAGGTTCCTCCGAATCATGTAGAAGACTTCAAGTCTCCCGAGAAGTTTCCTTTCTTTAATACAAACAACTTGTGGATGAACCTGATAAGTGAGTGATACATTTGACTTGATTAAAGCTTTAAGATTGTTGATTTAAGACAAGACAACTTTCTGAAGGTATTAAGAAACTCGTAGAAGGAGATAAGTTGGACATGGAAGTCATTGTCAACCACAAAACGCTAGACAACGGACAGAATGTGATTCAGTTGGAAACTGCTGTTGGCTCAGCTATTAAATGCTTCGACGGGTGTCTCGGTAATTGTTTCTTTAAACAATTCATCCAAGCTCAATACTCTTTAAAGTCCTTTATAGACTTAATCAAACGGTTTAAAAGATATTCATGTGCTTTATGGTTTGAATGATCGCAGGACTCAACGTGCCGAGAAACCGTTTCTTACCCGTGAAAAAGACAAGCGACTTGTTCCTCATAATGAGTAATTTGTACTCAATCAACAAGGGAACGTTGCTTCTGAACTCGTTGCGTTTGGTGTCCACACTTCCACACGTAAATCTGGATGACAATTACTTTGCTAAGGTAATAAATACTACACTTTGTAATGTATTGTGCAGGATATTCATTGCACAGGTTCAATGTGTGTTGTGTGACAGGTGAGTGAGTTCCTGCGAAGGTTCCAAACAATCCCAGACATCCTTCATTTGAATCACTTGACAGTGAGTGGAGATGTGACGTTCGGTCGTGACGTGGTGCTTAAGGGAAGCGTCATCATTGTAGCCAACACAGGCAACCCACTTTACATTCCTGACAACGCTCACATTGAAAATAAAATTGTAAAAGGGACACTTGAGATTCTGGAGTTTTAAGTAAAACATACGCTCGAAGGGTAATTGGCTGGTCTCCTTTGAAAGTCCCATTTTGTAGTTAATTAATAAATGCTAATTGTTCCGTAACACACACTCCCACGTTTTGTACGTTAATCCAAATCCCTAATTAGTTGCCCGTCACATTCCTTACTTAAACAGCTTATTATTTATTACTTAAATAAATCACATTAAAAAAAGTAACTTAAAGTCACTTAAAGTACATTAAACACGGCATTTACCAATTCAAGTTAATATAAATCAAATGACTGCTCCAAGTGTCCAGCCCCAATCCCAACTGTCAGGTTTTCTTGCCGTGTTAAACTCCCCTGAATCCTCGAGTGTTTTAAGAGCCGCTGCCACCCTCGGGTTTTGCATTGTGACACATGGAAGACTAAAGTAGCAGTTGCACACGGTTTTTCCAAACGGTCCATTAACTAAAGCTTCCAGTCCAATCTCACTAACCTAAAAGCATTCAATACAAAATAGAATTTAAAACTACTCAAGAAACAAAGCTGAGACAGTTTTCTTACATGAGGAAGATCGTTTCCGGAAATTGTCAACGTTTCGAATGGTACACATGAGAATAAACTCACGAAACATTTGTCTGTAATTCCGCACACGAGAGATTCATTTGCCAGTGAGTACGTGTCTGACAAGCTGAAATCCTTCAAGTCTGAAAGCATCACGTGTTTTAGTATAACACTTAATGTCTTATCATTAGAAAAGTAAGTTACACTTAAGCGTTGAGAAGTATGGAACAGAGTCGTGTGGACCAGTTGGACCAAAGAAAGTCTCATCGTCCAGAAGGACCGATGACCTCAACTCGAGACTGCGAATCTTCGTGTGGATTCCCAGGAGAAGGAACAGGTTAGAGTAATCTGCCTTGTTGAAAGATTTCACGGTCAGCCACATCCTCTGGAGGTTCGGGAATTTGACTGTGAAATGCTCGGGAGTTAACAGAGTGAATTCCAGGGGTGATGTGAACGAGAGTTCCTTGAGACTTGTTCGTGGCTTAAATGGTCTCAGGAGAAAGTTCAGCATTGCCAGGACATCTCGAGCTTTCTGGGTATCATTGTCTTTCCAGTCTTTAATCCATGAAATATATCCATAAATCTTCCACAGATTCGGCCACACTGAAACTGATTGTGAGTTGTAAAACGCATCCCAGTCTTGTACAAAGCTGTTGTGATATTCAGTTTGCTCTGGAACCGCTTCCAGTACGAACCGCAGTGTTTTTAGTCTCTCCATCTTAAACATTTGGATTGCTGGACAAATCCCGATGAGGTGGCGAATCGATTGCAGAATATTCAGCAGTGTGTCTTCATCCCATTTACTTTTGTTCTTGTGAATCGTCTCAACCAACGCTACGTTAAAGTTCAGCAGACTCACCCCGCCTAATCCAACGGCACCTAGAAACTCACGACGAACCGGTTCTTCCAAACGATTCAAGGTTTTCCAGACATTCTCCTCAACCCTCCAGTTCATTAAAATATTTAAATTCTGACCTCCAATCTGTTTTCTTGATTTCAAGGCCTCAGTAAACTTTCTAATCTCTGCATTGGACACCTCAGGACGAGTTAATATGGGTGGAAGGCTCCGATGGGAGATGAATGGGGTGCCGTCGGTCTCTCCGAATGGTGGAATGGAGATGAACTTAAGTCGAGGACATGTTGCCAGGATGTCGTATGGATAGAAGGAACTTAAGCTCGACGCTTTCTGCTCGAAATTGAAACTCTCCAAAGTATTTACAAAGGATTGGGGAACTCGTAGAACGGAATTTGTAGACTCTACACTTTCAGTACTGTTAGCATCAGGTAATTCAATGGAAAAGATCACATGCAATGACTTGAGAGATGTCATTAAATTGTAAAACTGAAACTCTCCATCGCTCACACAGCAGTACATGTTTGAAACAACTAAGCGATTTATGGAAGACCCGAATTTGTTCACAGCTGGAAGCAGCTGCAACGCGGACTCTGGTTTAAACATTTCTTGGTCAACTTTTATAAGAAATAAACTGAATGGAAGGGTTTTTAAGGAGTTTCCAAAGTCTATGAAATGCTGGAGACTTAAGAGACGAACTCGTTTCTTGCTGAGACGTTTCTTGAGATCCTCAGAAGAGTTCTTCACCCAACTGAATGTTCCAGTTGAGGTGAGACGCATGTTAAGAATGTCTTTGAGGTCCAACATCTTCACAATCTTTGTGTACACCTGAAACACAACGTAGAAGGGATCATCGGGTAAGCATTGAATATCAAATAGACAGGGAAGTTTAATCAAAGTCTTAATGTTGTGTACCGGGTAAGGCAAGTGAAGTAGAGTCACTTCTTCGCCAGCCACTTTCTTCATCTCGCCAGCTTCTCCTGAATCCTTAATGACCTCCATAAATCCTTCCAGAAGTTTACCTATCCCGTTTTTAAATTTTTAAGCACTTCCTTAATCCACAACCGGACTGTACTTCTTTGATTCTACATAACAACTTGGAGTAGAAATGTGAAAGTACCTTTAAGGCAGAGTCACCTGATCGGAATGACCAGCATTCGTCCTCTGACTTCATTTTTCCTTTGAACCATAGCTTGCTTAAAGAAGTGAACATGCCTTTCTATTATTAGCCATACATACGCACTGAAGCTGTCTACAACGAAACCATATTTATTTAACATTAAGAACTTCTAAGGTAATCCCAACAATCCTCACAGTTCAGAGTCAGATTCAACCTTTACGTGAAGAATGTGAGATATCTCTGTAAGGGGATATTAAATGATTAAGGTTGATTGTGAGACCATATTAGTTAGTTTACTGGTGACACTTAAATCCACTGAAAAGGCGAGTGAGCTGAGTTCTACATTTACAAAACGAATCTGGTAGAGTTCATTACTGTGTTCATCCCCAGTCATCTACGTTAAAGCGATTGGTTAGTCATGTGTACAGAAAGTTTCCATCTGAATGACCGACCTTTAAGCATTTACACTTACAATGCAACCATTTAAGATGCTTAAAGCCACACTAAACATTTTTGGTAAAAATGTGACCTTTGACCCTAAACATTGAACCGTGTCAGGGTTTCTCCCCATGCTAGGTTTTAAGCGTGATGTTCTTGATTAAGTCAGAAACCTTGAGGTGGGGGAGGGGTTGATGGGTGGAGTTGAGAAAAAAGTGAAAATTCCGTATCTCACTCAATGCTTAATTTCGCATTCTCCCTGTGTAAAATCTCCATAAGGAGAGACAAAAAATTGCACTGGGCGAGATACTAAAAATGCATTTGGTGCGATACAGAATTTTTACTTTTTTCTCGACTCCACCCATCAACCACTCCCCCACCTCAAGATTTCTGACTTAATCAAGAACATCACGCTTAAAACCCAGCATGGGGAGAAACCCTGACACGGTTCATTAAGTTAAGGGTCAAAGGTATTGTTAGAATTGTGTGTTTAGCGGGCAGTCTTTTCATTGACTTAATCTGTGCACTCCAGTAGATTCTGTAGTTTCTTTTGCGACCAAAGAAACGCATAATAATATTTTAGTGTTTTGTTTGATGTGTGACCTTTCATAATGTAACAAACGTTGCAAGAGCACTACGCAAAGTGTGCAAACTCACTCAAACTATTCATATTTTTGATTCGGTAGACATTTATTGCACAAATATAATTATAATAAATATTTTTACATTTTAGCGCAATATTCGTTATTCGGAAGGTTATCCATTACAATTAGTTCAATTGCCTATGTAAACAATCGGCATGTTCTTTCAAACAGTTTATTTGTTTTCCTTTGCATGTGGAATTTGTATTTCTTTTTTGGTTTATTGCTACACACACAAAAATCTACATCAATCAGCCTCTTCAAGCCCAGGTAACTGAAGACCTCATACATACAAATAAGCATACATATGCCAATGGAGTCGTTAGCGACGCGAATTCCTGCACCTTTAAGCCCCACTTAAGCACACTTCTGCAACGATTTCGAATTTCTATACGAAAACCAAAGTTGCTTTAAATTACTATTTCTTGCGACTGTGAAAAAATTGGAGAGGAGCCATGATTAGATTGGCCTCTTCTGTCGTTAGCTTTTGCTGTTTTGGCCCATTTGGGTGACCCTCACTGGTCACCTAACACTCTGCTTGACACCAAATTGTGTCGGATACGATTGCACAATATCACTACAAAATTTGGTGACAATCGGTGAGGTGGGTCTTGAGGTAAATCTGGATCATATAGACAGACGGATAGCGTGACATCACATATCCTCGTATATGCACCAGTTACCTGGGCAAAAACTGTGATGTCTTTCCAATAGTACTTCATAAATTCCAAAACAAATGCGATGATCGCGGCAAATACTAGGCTTAGTATGACCTGTAACATTATGTAGCTATTAGATATCGCTACTCTGCTTGCAGTCTCTTCATGAGTTCTTATATTCGAAACAAAATTGATGTAATCTTCATCAAATTTGCTCATTCGTCGGTGATACCCTCGTCGAGTAACTTGTTTCATTGTCAAATAAGCCAATTTCACAGCTGCATTCATTCCAACCGCATCTAGCTTCAAAATGACACGTTCTATTTCATCATTGAAATTTGATCTAACCATGATAAACTTGTAATTAACACTTAAATGAGACTCTTCTGGAACCAATTTATAGCACGGGTATTTGTACCCAACAACTGCATTTGCAAGTAGTAATGAATACTGGTCGTCAACAAATGAATCCATGTACGCATACTTTTTACTGTCACTCTGTTTCCAGAAATATTGTTTCACTTCACTATGCGCATTTATAGTTTCGTTCACTACAATTGAATTTGGGGTATTTGTATTTAAGGCGTACTTGTTTTTTACCCAAATTTCCAAGTCAGTTGTAGGTGGTTCGTGATACAAGTATATGTAGTTGTTTTGGATTAACTGGTCAAGTGACTTAAACGGGGTTGCTTTGTTGGGAACAACCAGCTGCATTGTAATAAAGTTCTCATAAACAGCTAACAGAATTCCGATACTTAGCTCGTATACTACTAGGCACAAAATTGTTTTAGGTCCACTCTGCCTTACAAGATGTTTTGTTGCAAACAGAATATTCTCTGCAACAATAGATCGAACATTCCAAGACAATTTTGAGGCTTGGATGAGTTCGCAAATTGATTTTATGATTGCTATTGCATGTATAATAGTGAGTATTACAAGCCACACTTTGGGATTTACCAGTTTAAACCATATCTCTTGTCTAGTCACGCCTGTTGTTTCTGTGTCGTAAATACAGTAGAGTATCCCAACAAAGCAGTGTTTGTTTAGTTGCATTAAACTTTCACTGAATGTATACGACTGCTCAAGTGCCACTCCAACAGTCACAAGAGGAGCTTTCTGTTTTAGAGTGTTGTACTTTATACTCACGTTAATATTCAAAGTAGCCAATATTGTTTCTAATTGTATTGTATTTGGATCGCATAATGCTTTCAAAACATACGTCCAAGAGATTCCTACACAGCTCATGGGTTCTTTTTTGTTGATGTTCAATTGCCCAGTGTTGAACACAAAACCTGCCCATTGATTCCTGAAAGTGAGGTGTCCAATATGGTCTAGTTTGCTTATTTGCTGGATTGGCTGTCGAAATTTCTTGCACAAAGGGCAGGCAAATTGCCAATGATGGAAATTAAAGTATTTACCATGTTGAATGACTCGTTGTTTGTGATGTAAAAAGACGATAAACACACGTCGTGGGTAGTTCCGTTCTAACTCATAGAAATACTCTAGCAGGACTGACTTCCAATTTATAATAAGAAATGTTCCACGTGATAAAAAGGTTTTCTCGATTATATCCGAGTCGTCATCTGAGTAAACAGAGCTCATAAAAGACGGATCTTCGGTAAGATGAATCTGTATGAAACAACTGATCTTCATTGAGGAGGATACTAGCCGATGATGCAGAATGCTTGTCTTGTTACTTTGAATAACAATGGTCAAGTAGTTTGTGGGCAAATGTCTAAGGAACTGTGTGGAAAAATCCAATTTGTCTACCGTCTTGGGAGAAACATCCTTATAAAATATTCCACAGGGCTTGAAATTCCTTAAATCTACGTTGTCGCTTAATACAAATTTTAAACACGCTAAACGTAGAACGCTTTTAAAGGCAATCATTTCAATACTTTTTAGCCAAGTTCTTTGAAAGCGAATCCTTTACAAGGAAATAAGTTTTTCAATGCAACACGCCAGGCTTGCCAAAGCGTAAATCTTTATCTTCTAAGAAATTCACATAGAATAAGGATATAAGGATAATTCTATGACCAATTCATATTGGAAACAAATATATAGCGCTTTCAACATGTAGGTTACCTCAGCTCGTATAGGAATGAAACAAGGTTAACTCGAGTGCAAGACTTAAATACAAAACTTGCCACGCACATTTCTCGAAACTGTCTTCGCAAGGTTTGTTTTGTAAGCAATGCTGCAGAGTAAACACATTTAAGGAACGAAATTACATAAAAACACTACTCCACGGTATTGCTAAGGATTAGCCCAGCTGTAAGGCAGTAACGAACCCTTCTATTATTTCCAAAAACAGGAAGCATATTCCACAAGTTCTAAAATTGGTTTATTGTGTTCGATTAAGCATTAAAGGATATTAGTCCCACGTGAACCAACAACCATATGTGTGAACAGAAGCTTCAATTGAAATTGGTTTTACAGGTTAATCATTCTACAACTAGTAATTTGGAACAGCAAATTTGTACACTAAATGTTCTTGTAATGCGTTGTTTCACACGCGTGTGAATTCGAAAAATAATTGCCCATGAGAGTAAAATTGTTTGTGCATTAAACGTGAACAATTATTAAAATATTCTGAAGAATAAAACTGATAATTCTACAAGGCCTGAACAAACACCGCGTTAAATATAAATATGACCCGAACTCTTGCTTCTTAATCAAGAATTGTTTGAGAGGGGAATTTTGAGAGCCATTCCCACATTCATCAGGAACACCAAACACAGTCTCATGTCCAAATGCTGAAAAAAATCCAACTAAGATTATTGGCAATGGAGTGTGGTGTTCTATTATAGCCCAGAGAGTCTAGTATTCAGGCATTTCGGCGAAAATCTATACGTACTTCATTAAACATTGAATTGATGATAAGACAAAGTTGCAAATGAATAAGGTATTAATAACCAATTAAATATTTGCAGGTGTAATTACATAACGTGATTAGCAGCATCGTTGTTACAAATATAGATTATAGATTTATTGTATTCATGATTACGACTTTTGTATTATGTTTATAGAGAGGATAAATTATTTTTAAAGGATATGAAGTTACTGGTGGTTTGTGCAACAGAACGCAACCCATTTAATGCAATATATTTGAAGGAATTAGTACTAGTACCATTAACTAACCTTAATACACTGAGATCAGCCTCCTTCTTCTACTGAACTATAACAATTAACTTTTCTACTCAAAGAGCCAATATTATTGGAATATATAGAAACTAGACAGATAATCGATACATTAAGGTCAATAATTAAAATTGTGAGTAAAATTAAAAACCTACACCAAGCAGCCTCTTTAAGCCCAGGTAACTGAAGACCTAACATACACAAATAAGCATACATATGCCTCTGCTGTCGTTAGCTACACGAATTTTCGTACCTTTAAGCCCCATTTAAGCACTCTGCTGCAACGATTTCGAACTTCTATACGAATACCAAAGTTGCTTTAAATTACTATTTCTTGCGACTGTGAAAAAATTGGAGAGGAGTCATGCTTAGTTTGGCCTCTGCTGTCGTTAGCTTTTGCTGCTTTGGCCCATTTTGGTGACCCCCACGGGTCACCTAACACTCTGATTGACACCAAATTGTGAGCGGGAGGTCCGACTCGCTTTTGCAACATCCCTACAAAATTTGGTGACAATCGGTGTGGTGGGTCTTGAGATAATTTGGAATCACACAGACAGACAGACGGATAGCGTGACATCACGTATCCTCGTATATGCACCAGTTACCTGGGCAAAAAACCAGTTGGGTATTACGTGTCATGTGTGCAGAAACACTAGAATTAGTTTATAATATAACACACCCTTTACGAGTTCCATAAACTGCATTGTACTCCTTAAGAATTACATCCCAAATGAATTTGGACTGAATTTTCTCTTGCGGAGGTCGACGAATATCTGCTGCGGTTTTAATTCCTGGGCGGTGAATAAGGAAAGCGTTGTCCAATATGAGGAAATCGTAGTCCTGAACGCACATTAAGTAATCCTGGAAAGAAATTGAATATGAATTAGTAATTATCCAAAATTAAAATATCCAAAAGTAAATGTAAATCCAACCTGGGTCATTTTATTCCCCTTTCCTTCCCAACTTAACCTCTCGTCAAATTCAGGGTCTCTCTTGGTTCCTATGTAAAACGGTTCCCATCTGGAATAAAGTCCGGTACGCTTAGCGGAATGAAACACATTGAGATCTTCCCCATCATCTTTGTCTTCCGTCCATTCCTTAGCTTGAGGGATTTTATGACAATAACTACAAACGTTGTGATGGAAAGGAACAGCACTTTGGTTCTTAAGCATCTGAACCAAATCCTTCTTGCTTGTGGGGATCCTCGCTGATTTTTCTATTTCAAACACACTCAGCACAAACACTTCGAGATCGGTTGACTTAGTAAGGAAGATATCTCTCTGAACCATTTCAAGAAACTTTTGAATTAAATTTGGACTCGGGTACAGTTCGATATCCGATGCAAAGACGTAATGAGTCGTGGCCATGTCCCGTGCAATATTTCTTCCCACATTTATAGGATAAGTGAGATTCAATGATTTCTTGTAACTAACCACGTCGTTCCCGAATAAAGCGGAGGTGAGTACGGAACAATTCATAGTGGAATTAAGGGATTCAAAGTTAATTACTCGCTGGGGAGTGTGAGATCTGTCAAAGAAGATGTGGAAAGTGACGTAATCTCTCACGAGTTGAGATTCAGGGACACATTCCCTCAAGTAAAATATTCGGCGTAGCGTCTCCATGAAATCTGTTCCAGGTGAGTAGACACTTAATGAAATAGGACCTCCCCATCTGGTTACAATGGGAATCACGTTATCCAGGAAAGAAAAGTCTGCATTGGTTGTGTATGTGATGGACTCGTGGCATTTAAATGACTTTGCAGCGATTATGTAGTTGTAGAGAACGTAGTACTGTCCTCTGCTTCTGTATTGGGACACAGGTGTAATATCATCACAAGGAAACGGCTTTTCTGTCTTAATAGGTTCCACAGATTGTTTTACTGGTACAGGTTGATGAGATATATTGTCTTGTGTTATATTTGAGTCAGATCGGAGCACAGGCTTATCAGATTTACCAAACGATTCAAGGTCACTTGTGTTCAGAGGGCGTGATGAGTTGAATACCCAAGCTTTGAATATTAAAGGATCGCTTAACTTGTTTATTCTTGGCCAGAAACATATTAAAACAGATAAGACTACTAACAAAGTCAGGTTGGCGAGGTTGAAGATTCGGTAGCGCATGTTTAATGTTAATTAAGGTGAGCGACTGATATTTGTAGAAGTTGTTTCACCAACGGTGGTAGATGCAGAAGTGACAGGTGTACAAGAATATATTAACCGTTGCAGAATGGAGGAAGGGTACAAATGCTGGCAGTTATTTATATTTAACACTTGGCAAGACTAAGAAGTACCCAAGGATAATTAAGGCTTAATGCGTGGATTTTTAGTATTTTAGAATGCTGCTAGTTCCTGTGTTAAGGGTGAGACTAGAGTGATGGAATTTAGAAAGGGTTGTACATGGTTCAAAAATAGTAGACGTGGCAGTTGGTCTTCTTAATATGATTACAGGTTACCAGTTGGTCCGTATGTTATTAGTATTAATAGTTTGAATATGGTCGTGGGTTTAGTGTGGGTTGCCGTGTGTACCACTTGTTAATATTGTTGACAAGATAACAAAATAAGTGCATAGGAATAACGCTCACATTATTAATTGATTAAACAAACGTTTTGCGGTTTAGTTTTAATAAGAAACTTACCACAAATTGATTAGGATGTTAATTAAATAAACGTTTTGCGGTTTAATTTAATAAGAAACCCGGTATGCTACATATCGCGTATGTTTAATATGTTTTTGAATTCCCTCGTGATGCCCTAAAAGTCTCCTAAGACGCTTTCTACATCCCTTAAATCGCCTTAAAGCATCCAATTTTAATCTTATATAACCAATCATCGATTAACCCATGATGTAACGCCTAAATAAACTAAACCGTTCATTTAACTGTCTCAGGAGTTTCATTAGAAGTAAAGTGATAAGAATTGACGTTTCAATTATATTTTATGTTGCATTTAACATTTAGAGTCAGGACCGATGCTCGCTAATCAATTTCTTATGCCACGTATAAAGAAGTACAGCTGGATTCCACGTGTTTCCGGAAGATAAGAAAACACCTTCACAGCCCATATATTTCAATTGAGTGCCCGAAGGTCTCCAAGAAGATTCTTCCGTTTTCCAAGTCCAACCGACTTGTCGTCGAGTGTAGCCAATCCGTTTCACCCCAGTTCATTTCGATATTAAGAGTTCTTTTAGTTTGAGGTGAACTGGAATACCATTTAGCGATACTCTCATCAAGTTTCCTAATCTCTTCATTGTAACGTTCATCACATTCATCTGGGGATTGGAGTGTTAAATCGGCCCTAAAAGCACACTCCGGTAGAATGGATGGAGTGGAAATGAAACTGACAATGGAACAGTCAGTGTTGTACTCCAGGTACGGAAATTCCACACATACACGGCACTCACACAACCCTTAACTTATGATATTATGAAAAAAACACCTGCCCATATTCACTTTTGGTCT
>JAQGAB010001492.1:0-16083 GCA_034696565.1 Isotomurus graminis
CTAAAATATTAGGTTAGAATTGAGTCCAGTGCATTTCTAAAGAAGCTAGTTTTATCCTGAGTGTAATAAAGCAATAACATTAAAATAGAAACCCACCAAAGCAAAACTATAGTCAGCAACAGGTACATTTTGCATATATATAGACACACTAATATTTAACTCTATCCATCACATTGACTTTCACATAAAGAGCAGTTACATGTGCAAATTCAAATAACAATAGAAGGTTAAAGCAGCGTTCTATCGTTAGTCCACGGATTTTACTCCTAAAATCTATATATTACTTTCGAAAATGACAATTCGTCATTACTGAAACTGCTTAATAACGACTTTGCACCGGCTTTACGTTGTAAGAACGGTCCACTGTGACAGCGTTAAGAGTTAAAATTGAGGTTCTAGCTAAGGAAGCTGAAAATGTCAGACATGAAGCGGAAAATAAAACTACGCCCCTTGATTATTATAATAACTTACAACTTAGTAACTTAGGTACAATTTCAACTCCATGTTAGTATAAAAATATCTACCACGGTGTCGCTATTGTTGTTTTTCAAAACTGTTTTATATATATATATAAATATAAATTTCCGAACAAACTCGAAATTTTGCATAGAATTGTTTTTATTCAGTCTTGTCTCTAAGGGGTGAAATTTTGCGTTTGGTTACTAAAATGCTAACCGCTCACGAATTGCTCACTCTGGATCAAAGTCGATTTCAAACTCTCGTTAACCAACAAATATTCATCCGAAACGGGTGGGAAAACTGAAGCTTACAAAAACCCACCATTACTGCTTTTTGTTAACAAGTAGTCTAGACTGAAGTGATGAAATTTTTTGGAAAATTGAATTCGTCACAATTTCCGACGAAGCATTTTCGGCTAGTTTAAATATTAAAAATTTCTAAGGATTGAATGAGGTTTTAAGGTTTTATTATTTTAAGCCTTAATTTGTAAGCCATTATCATTTCTAAAATTTGGTGTCGCTATTTCCACATCAGTAAGTACAAAACTTCTCCTGACCTCATCCAAGTTGGGTTGCTTTACGCTACACGCTTGACCAATACTTATCTGATATTCTTTTCATGCCTCACTGCATCCCTTTTCCTTTTATGTCCTTCACCACTCGATGTGCTGTATCGACGAAAGGCCTAGAGAGAAGAGAAAATCCTGATTCCTCTCGTAAATAGTTGGAGGAGTTTGGTGATTGGATTAAATTGTTCGATTGTTAAAGAATATTATAAGAGGGACTGCGTTGAACGTACATGTTGGAAATTAAATATGAATTTTAATGGATAGTGTCTGATAATTCTTGACATCTGCAAGAGCGATACTCCCGAGGAATTCCAGACAGGTTTCAAGGTTGAGCAGCCTTGAATCCTGTCTGCAGAATCCCCGTGACTGCGAAAATGCAGAAGTTAGATATGCAAAAATATGTGTGAGTGTCTGACGTTTGCAGAATGCCCCTGCACCTCAGATACAGATAACAAACAGAGGTTACACTTGGGTGGAAGGTGCTTATGAACGCATCAAGTTGTACTTTCTCTCTTTCTATTCGTCTTCATGAAATAAATTAGTGATTGCGGCAATGCTGTTATTACTCTGTGCAATGGTGAGAGAAGTAAGGTGCAGAAATTTACTGTGAAATGATGGACTGGGTGTTGGCAGTTTATATTCTTCTCAGAATGGATAGACGTATGAGTCTGGATTCTTAGAAGACCTGATATTTTTACAAGCAAACTTGTAAACGAATTCAAGGTAGAGAGGCTTTAGGCAGTAAAGAGGGTATTATTGTTGTAATGAGAGAAATACCTTTTCTTGTAACAGCCTTTGGTGTCACACAATTGAATTGTTACCAGAGAGACTTCATAACAGGGATAATTAGGTTTCTGAAAATGACGAAGGTCGAGCTTGAAAGCAAACCGTTTAGGTTTATACTTCAATCGGCTGCAAGCGGTGGCAAAACTTCTTTGATCAGGTATGAAAGAGTGTAATATTATATTACAAGGTAGTTTTTAATGCGTTATCGTGGTTATTCGACAGAATTGTACTGAACCATTCCAATATTAATGGGGTTTAGTATAGAATTTGGGCCTACACTGGAACACCGGCCAATGCAATTGCAGGACAAACTCTCGGGAGTTTGAAGGCAAATAATAGAAATAGAAGGAACTAATATAAAAACAATATTTTTTTAGGAATTCGGCTTCTCATTATAGATGAGATTTATAATGTAGGGACTAATTGCCTACATTTCATAGATTTCCCACTCCGACGAATGCTGAGAGAAGAAGCACCTTGGGGAGGTCTTTTCGGTGATCTTTCAAGGAGATCACCATCAACTATTATACGTATTTCCAAAGTATGGCTTTAAATTATACTCAGTCTTACAAAGAATACAACATTATGTAGGTGAGAGATTATAGTTTGATGAGCAAGCCAGAGAATTAACGAAAATTAGGTTGTGATTTGGAAGCCCAGGGAGTGGAAGCCTTTAGAAGCATTTCGAATGTTCATTTTTTGTCCAAAAATATTCGGACAAAAAAGCATGCTAGATTTGCCAAGTTGCTGGAGCTTTTTAAGAGGAAGTGACTCAACGCTGATGGCATCACCCTTTTGGAAAGCTGATGTCAGGACAATCTAAATTCTTATCAGATCAAGCACATGTTGCTGAAACTGCTGTTTCCCTGTATTTTAAGCGTCTGGAAGAGTACTCGTAACCTATGAGTACTCTTGTAATGTTAAAGGTTAGTATTAACTTTGAAAATAATATGTTCATAGAGAAGCAATTAGACACAGTCGTCCTCCTCTTATCATCGCAGAGCCAAAGTTTCTACCCCAGTATGTGAATGCTGACAACTTTGATTATCCGCATATCCCATCTTGTCTGTTTGTTCATCTTAATGCCAAGGTGATGTTGAAAAAACCTGTGTGTTGATTTTGGCTTTACAAATGAAGTGGTTAGACGAGCAAATGCACATGTTCTTGGTTTTACAATTAAATGTTGTTTGTATAGACGGGTACCATCAAAGACGTTCTTTTTGATGAAGCGGACAAACAAATTTGATAACTCTTTTCGCCCTGATGGTCCAATTTGGGATTTCCTATTTTTTCGGGATAACCCTTCCTTTGGGAAAGCTTTGTAAAACACTTCTGACTGACTGAAATTGAGTTCATAGTTGATGACAGGAGTTTTCATCAGCAATAAAGCATACAGCAGATTTTAAATTAGAATTTTTAAAACAAAGAGGACTAAAGGAATAGAAGTGAGGAGTGAAGAGAAGACTGGTGATTTTTGAAACTCCAGTCCTCTCTTTAAATATCCTATTCCCAGACATCACTCTCTTAAGTTGTTAGGCAATTCCTGATAAGCCTCAAAAACCCAGACGGATGGCAACGTGAAAGGTCTGGAGATGGACAAGTCGTCTAGAAATACATGATAAAGGTCTAGCAATGTATTAAAGGTTATTAATGTTTTATTAATGATAATGTTTTGTTGTTGGTTTGTTTCGAAAATGAACTCACTTTAAGATCCAGACAGTCAAATCAGTTTGAACTGCAGCAGAAATATGATGATAAGATAGGAATTAAGCTAATTTATACAATATTAGCTGTGTGCATACACAAATATGATGAAGGTTTATATTATCAGTGGTGATGGGTTCTACGTAATTAAAAAATCGTCATGTGCATTTGCACATTATTGCAAACTGCAAACTTGTTGCTTTAATGTAGTTGGATTAGAGAGAGAGGGAGATGGATTAGAGTACTTTCATACATTGTTGTTCATACAAAAAATGTGCGAGGACGCACACTGAATTGATGTTAAAAAAGGTCAGTACGGGGTCTCTAATTCCCCACATTACTCCAACCCAACCTCACTCCTCTCCGGTAACACAGTGGTTAACAGTGGTTTTTGGCACAGTTCAGTACATTCACTTTGAAAATGCTCAGTATAATAAATCACATTCATGGAAATCAAGGACAGGTTGAGCGACTGAACAGATCAATAGAGACATCACTTAGAATAATGGTTCATTTTTTCTTGTATATGCTAGACAAACAGTGACGAATATTGTATTGAAGTTCGATCCTAGTACTTTTACTAACACTATAACTATCGTATTCTTGGAAAAAATAAACGCGAGAACTAAGCTAAGTTAAATACTTGGTTAGCTCATGAACATACGAGAGACAAACATAACAAGTTTCGAGCTAATTAGTGACTTGATGAAAATACCAGAATCTCGGAGATGTAGGCGCTCCCTAGAAATTAGCTCCGTTTTTTCAGAGGCCCTTATAAAATAATAAGTCCTTTGATATTTTAGAAATTAACGACGTTGGAAAACGCCAGCTTGTTCATGTAGATGTCTTAAAGAGGCAATATGACGTACAACCAAATGACGTTACAACATAAGGAATGACTATACCTGTCTAAATACAGACTTCAGACCCGGAGCGAACAAGACGACCGAGCTAGGACACGAGAAATTTTCGAATACTCCCAAATATTGCAATTTTGTATGCAGTCAAAATTATCTCCGCTGGCAGTAAGTTCTGTTCGGCTACAAAACGAGTTAGCTGCTTTACGTGCAAGATTAAATAAATATACATCAACTTAAATAAACTTATAATATAATAATGTAATACTCATGTGTTGATGCATTAGTAACTTACAGCCTCCTGCTTCTTCCTCCTTCTTCATCTTAAAAAATATCCTACACAACAATAACGGATATAACAAGCAAAATGACTGTTGGATCTTAACATAGACGTTGCATATTGATAAGGTCAAGAACCCAAGTGTAGTCAATCCAGTTTACTAGAGATTAATAGGAGTGTTTTTCTGAAGGAGCAGCCAAAGTGGCCTATAATTCAGGTTAGAAAGCAACACTTTGTTGCTCACTGGGACTGTTGTGTATGTAGAGTAATTTCCACTCATGAACGCAGAAGGTTTGACTATACATAAGGCAATATCTCAACCCATAGTTATAGCAAGAGTAATTCTTGGTAAGAAGAAGACTACGGGAAGTTTAGACTACGGGATGTTGCAATGTCTAGAGTTGGTAGGCTTTGGGATCTTATGATTGTACCGCCATACCCTGACTTAAGCCTAGCCTTAAGACAAAGCAAAAAATTAGACCGAATATTAGATTTGCATTTCTTGTTGCGGAGCAATTCTTGTAAGGAGAGGGATGTTGCGCTCATTCACCTTGTGCATTATCACTAATTGATTAGAAAAGAAGGTCAGTGCATAGTTGCACTAGGATTGTAAAGGGGGTACAAAAATTAAAATGATGGAAAGTAGACTTAAAAACCCGAAACTAGTACCACCTACCAGAGGATGCTTTATCGAAGGGTGCTGTTAGTTTATATTACCACAAAACTGATCGCTATGATTGAAATGTTTTATCATTTATGATTATTACATCAAACCCACGCATTAATTTCGCAAACCCCACATACCCTCTCCATTCTCATGATGTCTAGACATTAGTGACAATGAGAAATGTGGAATGTGGACAAACCAGTTAATTTTAAATTTTCTAAGACTATTAGTAAACGTTTCACTTCATTTGTGCCATCAGAATAAACAGATTTGACCCAGAAGTTTTTGGTTACTTTGTTGACCAACATCATATTGTTTACCACTTAAAGCATAACCACATGGGGGTTCTCAACCCGAAGAAGTTAAATAAACTTCTTTCATAAAGCATAAAAAATCAGCTGATAAAGTATTTTATCTCATTCCGAAGTGGACAATTACTCCTTACTTATTTATTAGGATCATATATACTTTACTTCTTTACTCACGTGTGTCTACGAGCATCATAAAAGGCCAAAAGTCTGCCCATACGACCCCTTCATTTCGGAAGAAGCAATCGAAGTTTACCTACAGTTGTGGATAGATGATCCACATTTCCACAGCCAGCAGATCTTTTTCTAATTTCACAAACCTGTAATTAATCTTTCTTCAGTTGTGTGATTCAGTTTTTTGCACTTCTTTCTAAAAACCCATTCCTCTTATCATATAACAAATTCAATTTCCAGCCTCCCAACCTTAATAGAACTTAACAGAAGTTCCTAACGTGTTGAATCTGTTTCCAAACTCTCGTCGTCGCCTATCGCCGTTTGGTGCCCTGACTCTGGCTCCCACCCCTCTACCTCTACTCTACTCCTGAACTCTAGGTGTAGAAACCCTCTACACCTAATAACAAATATTTCGCGCCCGCATCCAAGCGCTGCTTGATGGCCCTGTTGAACGAGATGTATTCGGAAATTTAGTGTATGCACCTCCACTACCACCACTTGTTACCCACAATAGCCCAGCTTGGCCTGGAAATATTCTTTTCTTAAACTTTGAGCCGTAACCCACCCCCAAGCGGACGTGGGCTGGACTATCAGCTTGGGCGAGTCCTTGTATGCTTGTTTGGAAACCCCAAGGAGGTCATCCGTTTGGTTGGTATTTTTAAGAAATTACAAATGTCTACATACTTCTTTTTTGCATCCGTACCACGCGGAAACCAAGGTACACGAATACCTGGAGACATCACAAATACCCTTAACCCCTCTCGAACAGCTACTAGTGGAAGTCTAAAATTAACCCAACGTCTTCTCAATCCACTACAATTTATTAACACCGTCATCATTATGCGCAAAGACTAGACTCAAACAGCTTTACCTCCTGCTACTTGCAGAAGCCGACCATGAACAGAGTTACCTGCATCTGTTAGCCGATTCACAGATAGCATTAAAGGATTTGTGCCTGCGATATTTAAAGTATGCAAGCTGGCACCGAACAGTTTTAACGAGTGTTCGGGAAACAGATGTTTGAACAACAATGCAAGTAAACTTGTGCATCGACCATATTGAACTTAAGGCAGGATGACACCAGAAGTAAATCATGCCAAGTTAAACCTCTAATGGTCCACAAGGGTATAAATACAATAGAAAGCAATGTAGAAGAACCTTGATTGTTATTACCAAGTAAACAAGGGGTTACTCGGTCTAAAAGCGTTCCTGCCAGACCTGACAAGGTACGTATATAATAACCTTGCGGTTTATTCCATTTACATTATTTCTTGTATGTACGTCTTTTACTTTTACTAATTTACTTATGACTTTCAAAGTAAACAGTATCATACGATAAGGATCTTTGCTAGTATAATACATTTTTTCTCATGTATTTGTGATAAACGTGACTGTTTATCCAATAGACATTTTTTAATTCCTAAAGTAAAACGAATCAGTGTTGGAATTGATGTAACTGATAATTTGGCAGCAATCATTAAAAAGTATACAGTGGACATTTGTGTGTGGCAAAATGTGTGCAGATCGCCAGTTTCAGCAGTTACAAAAAATAATAGTAAACAGTCCACACACATGTGAAGAATTTTCTGTCACTCAATCCTTAGTAGATGATGAGTGCGAAAGTAGCGATGAAATGTATAGTAGATGTACAGATCACAATGAAGCTTTCTCAAGTAAAGATTTTAGAGAGCTCAAGAAACCCTATGTGCATAAAACGACAATTTATTTTATTGTGTAAATTTTTTTTAAATCTAATATTTCCTTTTAAAGGCCTGCACTAAATTTCCATTAACGTCTTAAACGGTCTCACATTAGCCTCAAAATATCCAGAAATTTTAGGTGGAGAACCAATTAGTGTCAAATCAAGGTTAATGGGATTGAATCGCAACACTGTAGCAAACCTTAATACCGAATGGAAAGGGGGAAAATGCTTCGCAGACCCAAAACAGAAAGTCCAACCTCAGAGGGTTCTTGTTACGTTTGACGGATTTTACAAAGACACTGTACGAAAGAGATTACGAGATATTTTTGCAGCTGGATGGGGTATTGCTATACCGGAATTACATACGAAATTCTTAAGTTCGAAAGTTAAAGAGGAGACTAGACAACCGGAAATCAGAATTCGACTGACCAATCCAAACTTGCTTGGATATAAATATGGAAAAATAGACAACAGGGCATCCATAATACAAAGACCTGACGAAGTAAGGTGAAGAGGGATGTATTTAAGAAGGTTTAGACAAAACGCAACTAGTTCGAAACCTAAGAAGCTCATATATCTGTGTAATACAACCTATACCATTAGTTTTGTTTTACATGGAATTAAAACTCGTTTACTCGTTTCAGATGAAACTTGGGTAGATGTAAATGGACGAATGGGTAAAGGGTAGATACCTAACGAGATTCATGAAATGAGTTTGTATAGAATGAAACGAGTGAAAACTTAAGCCTGTGATTCGGATTGAACGGTTAAAAATGAAGTTACCATATCATATAAAAATCAACTGTCTTCTTCAATAATCATTACATCTTTTAACTGTTGTCTAATCCCTATATAACTTATCCGAAGGTGGACTATTGCTTACCCAATTCTTTATTGAGTCAACACAGTATACTCCTGAATACCCCCATTCTCATCCTTTCATATAGTAATAATACCTGTATATATTGCTCGAGTACTTACAACTCTCTTTTCCTTCACATCTGCATTCGGACAGCATATTTCTTATGCATCCTTTTGGCCTACCACTCTCATGAGTTCACTCATGAAGTAAGTACGACATTACATCTCATTATGTGATACGCCCAGTGTATTAACATTCTCTCGTCTCCAGCGCACACTCCAATTCACTAATCCCATGGCCCAGTTACGTACATTGCAATGATTGTGCATGATATTCCATCAAATTATTTAAATTAGCAATTCCTACTATCGCTATCTACTTCAAGTGCTGTGTTAGTGGTTTTTTGTGAATATATCACTAGTTAGTGTTTTAGTGTTCTTCTTAACTTCTTTTCTGGATTATTAATCTTATAACACGTAAGTACTGGTTAAGCAGCCTTGTGTTTCTAATATAACCTCGACTGTAATGTTATTATCGCAAGTGTCTCTCGGTTTCTGGGGTTCGTTTTACTGTTGGACGTGGCTGCTTCCATGGCGTTTAATTACCGGTGGTTGACTTCAGACCGATTTATGTATTCGGTGCCTGAATAACCGAGGAACATTTCTCATTCGTTAAGCTCTCCTTGTGGAGAACTCCACCACTTGTGTCCTTACATCCAATGCTCTGGATATATCATACGCTTGCCGTACACGGCACTGTTACTATCCGATCTTTGACACGGTGTATTCCTCAACTCATGTTAACTGCACAGGAGGTAATGTTTCTTTTGTTCGCGGGATTTCAATGGTCATATATCTGTATGCATCCCTCTCTTCACAGATGAGACGTCTCTTGTTTCTTTTCTTCCAACCTCCCCTTTCGTTGCAGTTGTTGAATCGACCTCATGTCCCAATGGATCCGGAACCCGAGACTGACTATGACTATAGTCTGAGTGATGAAAGTTGTCCTCAAAGTCAACTTCGTCTTTCCCACTGATACGCCTGAACTCCCCAACGATGTTTCCTATACATTTGACAGAGAGAGAATGTCCGAAGCATATCTTTTTTTGGTTTGCATAATAGAGACTATGCAACATCATAATTGTGTAATACAAGATCTTAGCTTAGGCAGACATCATTCGTCGAGAAGAGACAGGTGTCGATATTCTCTGAAATACAGGCCCTCCAGTTTAGAAAGTCACGAGAAGCAATGTAGAAGATCTGCAAATATTGAAGTACGCGCATATGATCAAGCGTTTTATTAATTCACAGGTTAAAGATCTTTGCAAGAAGTTGTTTTCAAATGTTTTTTCAAATTCCATTATGGTAAGAGTGTAGACAATAAATGTTCTGTTTTTGGATATTCTTCGATATTTTTATCACCTTCTGGGGATGAAATAGTAAGGAATTTTGCGATTGGGAATTCGTCCATCGAAGAATTTGTTGTGGATGTAAACAAAATCATAGAATATTACAGAGAAACAGTTGGTGAGACGAACCTTCCAATTGAGCTAAGTGATAGACAGAAACGAGAAATGCAATTGATTAGTACATGTATGCATTGGGGAAAAGAATTTTCTAAAGAAAATGGTCCAGCCTTGCATCATCATCATTTGCTGAAAGATGTACCAGTGGAAAAGATTTGTAACTCGTGCAATTGTAGAATCAAGCACGCTCCGATATGTTTTATTACATTTGATAAAACAGAGATTGCTTTTAATTTCCTGCTTGGTGGTCTATCAAAACACAAGCTTCGCAATGTCAGACTTTTGACCGGAAATGATAAAGGTACAATATCGCTGTATTATGATAGAGTTGCATTCTCTAACTTTAAATATTTTTATGAGAAGGGTTGTGATACTTTTTAATTGACACAAGAATTATTTGTATACTTAAAGAGACACATATGGTCGTCCCATGAGTATTTAAACTTGTCTTTTTATTTTCCTAATGTGTTATATTATAATATGTTGTCTGTACGAACAGAGTTAATTTCCCCTGCTAGAATCTGCGTATGTGGTGCTAACGCTGCGGGGAAAACACAGTTTGTGCTCGATTTGATTCGTAAAAGGCATTACGTTTTTGACAAATACCCCGAAAAAGTATTTTATTGTTTTCCCAGGACCAAGAGGCATTTTCTTCATTTGCTGCGGAAGTTCCTAATGTCATATTTTCAGAGAGTATAGATTTAGCAAAAACATTTGTGGATGAAAGCAAATGTCACAAATTCTTGGTCATTGACGATTATTTATTTAAATAACTAGTGATGAAGAACTCGTATTTTGGTTTAGTTTGATTTATTTAAAAAAAAGTCTAGACATACCAACACGAGCAGTTGTGTGTATATCTCAAGCAGTGTTTGCTGATAACTTTCGCCCCATTCGGATGAATTAATTAATTTTGTTTAATATCAGTAAAGACGCACGTTCTATTTCAAACCTGGCGTCCCAGATCTTGTCTAAGCACAGCAACTACTTTTAATCAGCGTACTAGGACACGACAAAAACTAAATATAGTTATTTACACATTGATTTTAATCATCCTAAACTTTTAGGGACACTGACTAATTATATTTACCCTAGAGTAGACTCTGTAGTATATGATTATTATGTCAAAAAGGATATTGGAGTCTGAAAAATATTTGTTGTCGATTTTCATTTTTAAAACAAAAGCACACCGCTTTGGATTGTATAGTTAGTTAAACTTGAAAAGAATCAAAGCCATATTTGAAATTTGTGTCAATTTGCACGGTCTTCAAATTCCTAAAGAAGTTTGTACAGCAACATATCAATCTTCATTAGTTCAAGGTATAAGCTCTGTTAAATCTAAAGCAAAGTTTATAAGCATTTAAAAAAAAGATATAGCACTTAAGACATTGTTAAAGAATTTTCTTGCACCTGCAGTTAGTAGATCTAACACTTATTCCCTATAAATATGAGTACAGTACGTAAATATAGGTTAATCCCTGAATAATTGTATAAAAAGGTTATAACAGATGAGACTATTCTAGCTCACCAGTATGATAACGACCTGGCTTAGAAACGAGAAGATCAAAATAAGATTGTACATAAAGAGGAGCGTGTTCAATAATGGGGATCATTCTAGTCTAACCCTCAGTTTGCCTTGCATTGATTGCGACGGACGATTGATATGAATAGAATAGATTAGACCAATTTTTTGATTAGCAACTCTTGTTGTAAGGGCCATAATGTTGCGCTCGTCCACTTGTGCTTATTGATCAGAAAAGAAGGTCATTGCATAGATGCACTAGGAGGTTAGTTTACAGTATAAAATACAACAAAAAGTTGATGCTTGGAAAAACAGTTTTAATGCCAGTCTTCCTTAGCGTTTTCCGCAACGAATGTTAAATTACGAGGACATTGAAATGATGAAGTAGATTTTTTTAAACGCTGAACATATACCAGTGGATACATTATCGGCGGAAGGGTGCTTTTAGTTTATATTACCACAAAACCAATCCCTATGATCAAAATGCGTTAAAAACTGATTATTGCGGACAATCCAGTTAATTTGTAAATTTAAAATCCATCAGAATAATCAGATTCAACCCAAATTTTTGGTTACCTTGTTGAACAACATCTTAGTGCTAACTGCCAAAAGCATAACCTGATAAGCATAAAAAGCAGCATTTAACAGACAATGTCTTTTATCTCATCTTCTATTTCATACAATGCATAACATATCATCATAACACTCACCATACCTCAATCTCAATCACCCAACACAACCACAATACGAAACGAAACAAGTCGTGATTTAGCCGCTAGCACGTGCCAATGCCCTCTGCATCTGCCACATTACACTTACTCAGTCAGTTTAATCTCGTCAAGTGATAAGGAAAGCAAAGAAGTCTCCCAAAATACAAAGTCTCAGAACACGAGCTAGTTGTTTCCTCCGATGAAGACGAGATCTTCAGCTCAACGGAAACAAGTACGTACTCAATTCTCAATAAGACAACAAAGTCCTCCAGTCTCAGCTAAATATTATCTTCTTCAAAAGATTCTAGACTAGTTCAAGTGGCACAACTACTATTAAAACAACTCCGGCGTCAAGACCAATAGCAATAATGGTTTCAATGCACATGAACTTAATGCTACTTCACCAAACACTATTAGCCTAATCTTGAAAAGGATTATGTACGAGATTGGATAGACACAGGTGCTGCTTAAAATAAATTAAGGTTCCTTCCACTTTTCTTGAGCGATGAACTCAATTCATTGACCCCCAGCTACGCAAAGGAATGGAAGGTACGTTAAAAGGGTTTGCTGTGGTGGGTGTGGTAGAGTTACTGGTTAACGTTTTTAGACTTCTATAAACAGCTTTTTCGCTCGTAGAGAATTGATTTATTTGAGTGAATGAATCTATATGACCTTTAGGCATTCATATAAATTCATAGTGAGGACTGGTTTGAATATGCAGATCTGTTCCTTTATGCGAATGGATCTAAGAAGACCATGCTTCAAAGACCTCTAGTGCTTACCTGACGGAGTTTGGACACATACTTCAAGTGTATTGTTCCACGTCTCCAATCTGCTCAATCCACTCCAGTGACAAGAGAATGGACATGATCCCACTACCACTGGATCCATGCACAGACGTCACCGAAGCCCAAGCAGCATCAGAAGCTGCTCAAAATCGACCAAAGCGAATCTGGGTATGCCTGACCAAGCTCTCTCTCAGATGTCGAAATTCTGGGACATCAAAACCTACCTCAGGCCGATTGATAGGGAATGAGAATGGCCCAAATTTATTGGGCCAATCATACAAGGCTTCCCTCAGTCGATGGATATCGATGGTAAGGAAACTCGTAGCAGATTCAGCACTTGCTGCAGATTACCACGGCCAACTTGTTGTCTATCCGCACAACGGACAACTAGAGTTGATTCCAGAGATGCACGTACAACCACAGTATCTATTACACGCATAATTATCACTAAGTAAACTGTGTCCAACTCGCCTTCCCCGTTCAGATTGATTCCAATTTATTTGGGATGAAGCCATAGAAGTTCAAGAACTGGTGAACTTATAACATAATAAAAAGTAAGATAAAAACTACAAAGTTATTTCACAAGGATTCACTGCGTATGTGGGATTCGAACTATTATACAGACACCAAGATATACCAGAACTCGGCACTGCCTGACGTGTAACACAACTAAACAGCAAGAATTTTGGTATCATGGACTAGTTGAAAACATGTACAGAGAACGAGCTTGATGTCATACAGTGATAGTTTAAACAACCGTTTGAATTACCGTTGCTATCGCATTAATACTACTTACGCTTGTGAGAGTTCGATTAAAACTAAAAAAAAGTAGATAGAGACTAATGTAGGGCAAATACAACTACAGAGTGTTCTTTGTTCCATTATTTTTAGCCACATTTGAAATTCATGTTGTTTATTTATATATTATATGTTTATTGTTTATTGTTATTATAGGGCATATTGTTGAGAAACATGATACCCTTTTTGAGCTGTCAGGTCAGAATGGAGGAATCGCCGACAGGTCGAAGAAATCCTCGATATGACCGACCTGACATGGCCTGACTTTCCCCCTTTCACTGTCTTATATCTGGAGGTCCTTGGTTTGTAGAAGGTCCATGTTTAAAATGCTTTTATTTCAAAGATTGCTGGGTTAAGGGTTCTGCTTAGAAAGGGGTCAGAGATGTTTTGTCTCAAAAACGTGCCAACACAAATTTGCAGCTGCACATTAAATGAAAGTCAGGCTTCGATCGAATTAAGAATTAAGAAATAAATTTCCGGAAAAACTCTTAAAAAGCACATTTTGAAATGGGCCTATATTTTTCTTGGTTATCTATTCAGGAATGTAAAATGCCGGAAAACAGAAAAAAATGGAACAGAAAGCAAGGATGATCGGAAGGAAAAGAAACGGTCGGGCAAGCGGATCGAAGGACCGGAAGGAAATTTAAAGTTTAGCGGAACACGTATCGAGCGAATTATTCTAGATGAAAATAAATATCCAATATCCATTCTAGATTGTAATCCTCGTATCATTTCCGTGGTTAGCTTCTTTTAAAACAGCAGGCATTATCCAAGAAAGTAGTGAAAGCCAGAATAAGTTTTCAATGCCAAGAATTTAGAAATTTATATGATGTAAAATATTCTAAATAATAGTCAAACAAATTATTTCGACATTTTAATACTGAAACTGTATTTGAAAAACTAAATATCACATAAATTATTTCGAAAATTGTTATAACTTATAAGTCAGTGGACGCTTTCTATTTTCAATGTACCAGATTTATGTAGCTCATGTAACTAAATACTGACTAATCGTTCCATTGTGGCCAAACTTGACCTGTCTGAAAATTGAATTGGGAAAGTATTCTGGTATATTGATAATGCACGTTTATCTATAGCTGAAATTATTTTCTAGTTCTATGAAGCATTCCAAGATTTGTAGGAGCTACTTCTGTGGATATTGTCTGTAGCTTTAAAGGAAGTTATCGCTGAACCCTGTCCGTTAGCTAACCAAAGAAATGATGTACAGAGTACAGGTACTATTTAGGTATATTGATTTCGTTACGCCTGTAATAATTCGCATAATACGTTAGGAATTCAGCTAATGATTTTAATTGTTCCTTCCGAAATGCTTGGCCGTCCATTCCTTTTCCTTCCGTCCTGCTCTACCAGCCGTTCCCCCGCATTCTTTCGTCTGCCTTCTGTTCTCATCCTTCCGTTTTGCAAAAGATTTGGTGCAATATGCATTGGCATGTAAGTTTCAACATAATTAATCAGTAATAAAGGAAAATTTGGTCGTACGCTGTTTTCCCCGTGGCATTCGACTTCCCAAACATGCTAATGAATTCGTTTCCCATGGGGGACTGAACTCTGCTACGAGGGGTTGAAACCGGTTGCCTTAGGTATGAGTAATGTAACAGGGGGTGGGCTGAACTCCGTAGATGTGATGAAACGTTATAGGAAATGGGGGCTAAGCTCTGACATATATCGACAACTGTGCAATCGAAGACGTTGGCTTAATCATGCATGGCTGTCGCCTTCGTTTTGATACACTACAACCTAAGCTTCACAATAATTTGCCCCTATCATTTAACAGTAAGTTTTGCTATAAACGATACATTTGTTAGGATTTGTGTGAATTAGTTCGTCTCATTCACTGTCTGATTATTAGTGTTTCGCAGACATCCAAGTATGCATTTCAAGATATGCATATTTTGGTCCCTTTAGGTGTGAAAAGGGTTTCTAATGCATGATATGTACAGCTCAAAGAGAAGCAGGAAACAGGTTAGTTATTAGATCTAAAACCAAGCTGCCCCGATTTACTTGAAAGGAACCCATCACCCAGGTCATGTTTATTGGGCGTACGTTTAATGATCTTGTTCATTAAAAAACCATAAATTAATCCATTTCAAACCTAGAGGATTAAGGACCTCGTCAGTAGAATTTGATTATCCAATCCTAAGGTTCTATACTAATAATAAATAGATAATTTAATAGCACAGCCCGTCTGAAGCACCCCACGTGAAAATATCAATATTACCGATATCCATATTCCATACACTATAATCCTCACTTAACTACTAGAATAAAACCGACTTAATTATCGTGTTCCTTAACATCACCAGGATAAACTCTTAAGCTTTAAATTAACTAATTAATAATAAGATACATTAA
>JAQGAB010001493.1:0-16083 GCA_034696565.1 Isotomurus graminis
AGACCATTGGCCCCGTGGTAAATCATTAAACCCCAATACGTGGATTTAGTGTTTTGTTTCATAGGGAAGAATTTAACGTGGCCAATGCCTGCGTACATAAGCACAGGTCTTAATGAGGTTATTGTTTTGAGCACTCGTTTTCTGTACGCGGGATTGTAACAATATTTGTTTTGAATATTCGACAGAAGAGTCTCTGAACTTTGGTACACATTGACAACCAGTGGGAAAGCTATGTGAACAAAGCACGGGATTAGAATTGATGCAACTGGGCCCAGAATACACAAAGGCATTTGAGTAACGTTCCAAAGTCTTACTGCAGCGAATATAGCAATGATTTCAATGAAAAGGCCTCCTCCCATTATAGCAAATCTTATGGATGCAGTATCATCAAGAACTCGGGTAGTCATGAGTTGGAACTGTAAATAAAGCGAGTGGAAGTCTTGGAAACGCTTGATTGTTTTTGGTGCTGAATTAAACTGGGACAATTCAGTGATGCAATCTTTGAGGATTTGAAGACCCAGTGTGGTTCCTGATATAGTAAAGAAAGTTGTTCGATAGTTGTCGAGGAGTGGAAGGAACTGGACGGTTATTCGGACGATGAGATGATTAGTGGTTTGTGTAGGATTCAACGTCTTAAGGAGGAAGTAGATTGGATGGTTGTTCTGTAAGACAGCGGGGATGTAACAAATGATTGCTAGCGCTGTATTGACATAGGCGCAGAGTTGTATGGAGCGTGCTAGGATGTCTCGCTTAACGGACTTGCTTGTTTTGAAGTGTTTAAACAACTTAAGTCTGAATTGAAGGAGTTGATTGAAGACGTTAGCAATGAGGCTGTGCGTAGTCCAGGTGAAGGTGACGAGGCATATGAATAGTTCAATTACGATTGTTGTGGTTAATACGATGGCTTCGATGAGTGAGACGTGAGGCTTTATTAGTTGAATGTATCCGACCAAGAGAACCAGAAGGAGACCTGTGAGGGCGCTGAGGAAACTGAGCTTTGATAGGAAGAAAGGGAGGCCGTCTTGAGGAGTAAGAAATCGGAATTGCTTGGTGCTTCTATTAAATCGTATTGGGTATTTCCACGGAAGTCTGTTGAATAGGAAGTCAATTGATTCAATGGCTTGTAGTCTTTGTTCGACGGACATCTTAGAAGCAAGAAATGGAGAGTACAGGATAACAATGAAGATCTTTAAGGTGGACAGGAACTGAACTGTGGATATTTGTACTCAAAATTGTTGAATAGTTTTCCTCGGATGAATTAAGGTGACTTTAAATTAAACGATTAAATATTCATCTACGCGAAATTGGATAGGAATAAACTGTTTAATTAAGTCACATAAGAGTAATTTACATGTTTTTTGTTCCGGGAACGAGTTTGACAGCCGAAACTTCCAGAGTACGTGGCAACCGTTAGTTAACTGATGTTTTGAACTTGTCACAAATAGTTTGTAACCCGATAGTGTACGTACGTCAATCCAAGTTGGTTTAATTAAAGAAATTAAAATATGTTAATGTTAATGTTTGTATAATGTTTACTTGCAATACTATTCGAAGCAGTTAAGTAAATTAAATGAAAAAAGGAAACTCCGTGTGAACCGTTTTTTTGTTTCCAGATTAACCCACTTTAAGCCCTG
The DNA here is from genome assembly GCA_034696565.1 of Isotomurus graminis. NCBI lineage: Eukaryota > Metazoa > Arthropoda > Collembola > Entomobryomorpha > Isotomidae > Isotomurus > Isotomurus graminis. Next base: position 1,635 of record JAQGAB010001493.1, read on the forward strand.
AATAGATTTCGAAATGCATTAAACTGCACATGTGGCTGACCTGTACTGATATTAATATCAGAATACCAGTTTTATATTTGTTTGCTTAAGTTTTTCACTTGGGGTCCGTGTAGTTTCTATGTCCTCATTTAAATGCTCTTGTCTTGTAAAGTAACGATTGTGGACGCAACTAGTTAATAAATTAGGGAATTATAAATAAGGAACAGTCGTGTTGATTAGTGTAGAAGAATACATAAAGTGACCAAAGATGATGTACTTTAGTTTGTAATGCTTTCCTCAAGATTATTTATGGATTAAGTTAATCCTTCTCTACACTTTGGCGTAGGGTAAACGGTTTTAGTTAAGCTCTTCTTCTGAGTATTGATTAAAGTAGGAAATGTTTACGCTGTACAGATAAGCTGCTAATAAATTCGTGTGGAGTTTCTAGGGACTTCAACTGACACAGTACACGTCGTAGAAGTTTATGCTTTATAAGCTGCTTTATACACTTGTACTATTTGTAAGTGGTTTTAATTTGTAATAGTAAAAGATAACACAAGAATGGTTAAATTGGGTCCTTGTAGATTTTATAATGGAACATTTTGTAATGGAGTTGCGTCTAGCAAGTCAGACTTCCTTATAGAATGGAAATGTTTTTGTCAAGTGAACGGGATGGTTGATGGATGAACACATTCGTCTGCACTGGAGTTTAAGATGCGAATAAGGTTTATTGGAAAGATCTCTATCCCACTTATCTTCTGTTCGTAACATGATTAAGGGAAGGAAGCAAATACGCCTGAATATTTGATGATATTCCTACTTAATACTCATTCAGTTCTTTTGGTGTGGTTTAAGAAATCTCGCCAGTAGTTTACGATGCTAATTGACAAGACAACTTATTGTTACAAGTAACAAATGACTGATGCTTACGTATTTTTACGTGCAACATAATTTATATTGTTCTATATTGTCAAGACTTAAGTATTACAGGCTGTTTCAAAATTAGAGAACCTTTTGTAGCAAGTTTATTCACTCATGATGAACTGACACTTACTGAACCTTAAACTGAGCCTTATAATCATAGACATGTATATTTACTGTGATTAAAGTTCTGGCTTAATTTTAACTTAAACTTCTTCACCCCGTTGAAATAGATAGAATCCTTAATCATCTACGCAGGTAGAATAAACCTGTATCGGTATAAAACCCGCCCAATGAAAAGATGAATGTCCTGGAGTTTTAAATTTCTGTAGCCATACGTTAACTGTATTAATTTGGAGGTGGAAATTAGTGTGATCACTTAATTAATTAGAATGAAATTATTTGACAACGCCTAAACCATACGGATACCAATAAGTATTGGATTTCATACAGTGCACCTTTGACACTAATCGGACGCTGGAAACGCCTAGAAATAAATTGGTTTTGCACTTTATATTTCATTGAAACCTTTTAATGTTTCCATCTGCTAAGCAAACTAAGGGTCACCCTAAAATATTCAGGCGTACTAAACATCCCGAATGCAGGAGATTTGTCAGTAGGAAACTTCCAGGAGATCAGTATGGCTGAAGAGTATTCCATTGTGGAAGACTATTTCCTTAAAGTAGTCAAGGTTCCGATATTCTGGTCCCAATTCCTCGGCTACATTCCCCTTTCGGTGGACAAAAACCGGAAGTCAAACCTACAAACCTTGCGATACAAATTCCTCACCCTTCCTTTCTTAAACGCAGCGTATCAGATTTCATTCAGCGTGTTATTCATCGTTGCCACGTTAATTTACTTTAACCGGATTGTGCGAGCCTTTGTGACTACTTCGCAGTCGGATGGAGTGAGCTTGGCTATGATGACAACCATTGCTGTGGTCAACACTTCTGCTCATCGAATCCTCGCGTGCGCGCCTTTCTGCCACTCACATTTGAGTACGTTGCTTCAGAATAGAAAATGTATTTATACTTAATTGAAAACTTTATTGATTCCTCCATTGGCATTCATGAATATTTAATCACGCACCACAATTCTTTCCGAAACACAATTAAACATTATTACATAACATTTTTATTAAACAGGAAACTCATTTTAAGGACAAAATTATAAAACTGAATATTTAAATTCAAAGAAACAGTTTTGGGAATGCCCAAGAAGCTGCGGAAGAATTATGGACGGGGAAAAAACTATGGAGATCTTTTAGTAAGACATTCTTCGTGTGCTTAATTTAACTTTGCATTTGCAATAACGATAATCCGCTACGAACGAAAGCTTTCGGAGACGATTTTGTTATGATTTCATTGCCATTATATTGTTACAGTCTTATAGTCTTGTTGCACACGTCGTGGCTTAATTAAATGCTTAACGCTTAATTATATTCATTTGCAAAGTAATTCTTTAGTTCCACTGTCTCCACCCAATTTGGTTGCGATTTACGTCATCACAATATTACGGTCCCGTCACTGAACTACATAATAAGGAATACTGACTCCCTATCTGGGCGCACGTTAAAACCTGTCTCCTATGTCTGTGCGCGCTGCCTATTGTCAAACAAAGAAGTCTCGTGGCGGTTCGAACGGGAAAATTTAGTTCTCTCCCTATTAGGAGCTGCGCTAGTGTTTTTAAGATACACCCATAAGGATTATAACGGCGGCGCTGCTCCATCGTGACTACAGTATTAAGCATTCCTTATTATGTAGTTCAGTGGGTCCCGTTCATGAAAGGTAATCGTAGCGGGGCAAAATAAGTTAAATAACAGTAAAATGGGGTTAAAGGTCACGAATTTGAACCCACAGAATTCAGCATTGTTGCATACAAACTAAAAGAATATAGTTTACAAAATTAAGGATCCTTTGCACGCTAAGTAGGCTTCGTCGGTAGAAATTTGCTTATTGGAATAACCTTAAATAATTAAGCTTTATCTGTACCGTATATATTCCTTTAATTATAATGCACTCGATAAACAGGCTATACAGATTCAAGTATACAGGGTGTTTCGTATCTAAAAGATTGTAATAATCGGTACAAAGTCGCATCTCTTTGCCTCCCTCAACTTATTTTATACGTTTTTCTTCTTCTACTTCTACAGGGTCATTAATTCCTGTGTAGTTCATTTTTCGACATATGGCAACGCCCTGATCTTTACATGCACAGGTATACATTTTAAACAAGCATTTTATTTCAATTACCCTGAACATAAATACTAAATTCTCTACAGTATGAGTTTTGTTTAATTCGATAGAAGAAGTGCGTTAATCGTTGTGTCGAAAATACTTTGCATATACGTCATTTGTGTATTTCTTTTCGCCATAAACAACGCGCCGAAATGAATACGAAATGATCTCTGAGCTGTCACGCGTCTGCACCAATATTTGTTAGTGAACAATAGAAGCCTAACGTTTCTTAGAAACCTTAAAGAGTCATCGTGGACTTCTGTAGCGGCGGGAAAGAGTGCAAGAGTAACGACAATTATCAGCACGGACAGGAACGGCATCGCTAAGAAATACGGCATAGGAATTGTGCTGTGCATTCGGATTGACGCATAATTTGCAGCGACAAGCATAAGTCCACCGAGCAGAAGGAGAAACGGTAAGAAATAAAAATACGCTTGCGTAGCTATGCTTTCCATTAATTTGGCTTGTGCGTGAATATCCACAAGCTTTCCGAGTGAAGGAATCCGTTTAACACATCCTGCAGACTTCTTGGAATCATTTACCCGGAGTTTAAGTCTATGACGCTTTGTGTGAACGTCTACCCAAACGTTTAGATGAAAGAACCCGTGGGATCCAATGTACAGTTCCAATATGATTAAAAGCAAGACTCCTAAAATGTAGATGCATACGATGTAGCCAACAGATAAGCCATGTGCTACACGCAGTACGAATAGCAAAGATTGAAACGGTAAGGATTGCCAGGGAACTACGGAGTCCAGAATGATGTACAAAGAATCCAATTCAAGTCCCACGCAGAAGACCACAAACAAAACAACGATAACTAAGCCGCTCGGTGATACCTGTATTATCATTTCCACTAGACGAGACTTGGGATGGGTAGCAATTTTGTGTAGAGGATCTAAGATTAAGATTAAGACATTAGGACAAATCTTAAACAAAATTAATACCTTACCGAATGTGTGTAGCTGAAAACTGGACTGTGTATTAAAAAGTGTAAAGAAGTGGTTATCATTTAACACCGCAGTGTAGAAACATACACAAGTTAGACCTGTCAGGGTCACGGCGATAGCGAAAATGATAAGGTAGGTGGACTTGAAAGTGGCTGGGACTGAAGGGTCCCACCACCAAAGACGGTACAGGACGGTCAGCAGTCCAAAAATCCCGTAAGGAACGATGTACACCGCGTAAAAGAATAACCAACGGTAAAAGTGACGCGGATGTTGTCGCAAGATTTTTGACTTGTCGTTATATTCTATGAGGTTAGGTGGCATAAGGGTTATGAACTGTTTAAGGGATGCCCACATCTTACTAGTGACCATTGCGCTGGATTATTTTGCACCCGACTTCAAGCTCTCCAGTCTCCAGTGTGTGTCCTTGTTTTATTTCTAAGCAGAAAAGCTCCGATTTAAAGAACAACTTCGGGCTTGATTGGTTTTATTGATCCTTAGGTTAACCCATATGGACATTTAATAACGTCATAGGTTGTTATTTTTTTAATCCATTATACAAACAAACCAAAATATTCATGAAGACAAAATTAAAACCAGAATTAAAGTTTCAAAAACAACGAAATGAAATACATTTTAGGCTTGAAGGATTTCAATTTAGGAGAGTTATAAACTTTCAAGTTAAACACACAACTCCCGTTTAACAGTGTTTAGCTGCACATAAGATTAATTACGCAACAGTTACATACAAATTCTTCCATAGACAAATTGTATAAAATACAGATGGCTTTTAATGTACCACCCGCAGAGCATACTGAGTCTAAAATACATTCTTGGAATGACTTTAAGAATAATAGAATGATTAAAGCATAAACATGATGAATATATGTAATAATATTATGTTATGATATATAAGGTGCATATAAGAAAGCAAGAATTTAGTGTATAAATAATTTAAAATATTGCACTTTAATCAAGTTGAAATTCTAGGCGTATAATTACATAAATTTCTTTTGTAATCAATACTTTATATTCAAACGGAATCAACTTTTTTACTAATCAGAGAAGTTTAGAAGTTGTCGCTAAAATAATCTAAATTTCATGTATAATAAAGCAAACCAATAAAGCACCCTTTAATAATGCTTCTGAAAGGTTGCGGAATTTTAATTAAGTCTACCAGCGTTTGCGGTAAACATTTTGTGTATTCAAATTTTAACTGCCGTAATTTCAAATGTCGTTTTATTATAATTCAGACAATTAAAAATTTTCAAAATTTTGATTCAAAGATCCGTAAAAAATTCCGTAAACAATTATCTGCATTTTGTGACATCTTTTCGTTTCTTTGGATTGAATTTTTACATGAAAACAAGAGTGAATATTCAAATTACGGTTATTACGAAAGTTCTTCACAGTGATTGTAATACTCAAAATGATAACTCTTCTGTTTAATGCAGAATTATGACACGAAGCATGTTGATGTATGAATGAAACCCCATCTGCCAGAAAGCTGAGCAACAATGTACTTTAAAACAGTCCATTTTCCTTTCCTGCTTGTACACAGTGCGAAATAAATACCAATTGAATTCAAATTGATTTATTGCATACAATAAGTATAGTTGGATGCATAAACATTAGTTGGAAAGGAGGAGACTGTCTATAGTTGTATTAATTAAGCATTCCATGTAAGTCAATTGTGTATTCATTTTCGCGATAAACAACGAACCGAAATTAAAGCGAAAGCTTCTTTGTGCCTTTGCACGTCTAGAAAAGTATTTGTTAGTGAACAAAAGCAGCCTAATATTTCTAAGGAATCTTACAGAGTCTTCATGAACTTGAGAAGCAGCGGGAAACAGAATAAGAATCAGAATAATTATTAGCGCAGATAGGAAAGGCATGGCAAGATAGTACGGCATGGGAATTGTATCATTCATTCGGATTGACGCGTAGTTCGTAGCAACCAGCAGAAGTCCACCAAACAACAGAAGGAACGGTAGGAAATAAAAGAACACTTGGGTCGCTATGCTTTCATGAATTTTGGCTTGTGAATGAATGTCCAGTAGCAAACTTGGAGACGGAATCTTCACGAACTCCTTTAGACGTTTGTCACGAGAGCACCGGACCCGAAGTTTAATTCGATGCCCTTTAATGTGAAGATCAACCCAAGCGTTTATATGAAAGAAACAGTCAGAGCCAATGTACAATTGCAATACGATGACAAATATGACTCCGTAAACACACATGAACGCTATGTGGCCAAGTGAGAAGTCATGGGCCACTCGAACAATAAAAAGAAGCCTCTGAACCAACAAGGATTGTTCAGGAATTAGAAAATCCAAAATGATATGCATCGGGTCTAATTTCAATGCAACAAAGAAGATGACAAACAGAAGAACGATGATTAAGATGACGGGTGAGGCCATTAAAATGATTTCAATTAAACGGGCCTTGGGATGCTCAGCGAGTTTGTGGAACGGATCTGAGACAATGAAACAAGGAATTAATATTTACAGTATTGGAATAAAGCTAACACTTTACCCATTGTGTTGAGTTGGAATTTCGTCTGTTCATTAAACAGTGTGAAAAAGTGGTTATCTTTTAGCCCCACGGCATGGAGACACACGAAAGCTAGTCCTCCAAGAGTTATGCCGATAGCGATGATAACCTGGTATATTGCTTTCGAAACTGGTGCCAGTAAAGGATCCGCTAGTCGGTACAAAAGATCCCCAAATCCAAATAAGCAGTAAGGAAGGACGTACAAAACGTAAAAGATCACCCAACGATAGAAATGGTGTGGATTTCTTTGATACGTTTTTGTCTTTTCGTTGTATTCAATAAGGTTCGGGGGCATGAGACTTGAGTAGAGCTTCACAGCTGCCCACATCTTCTTTGTGACCATTGCGACAAAATATTTTATATTGCGTTGTCTGCAGTCAGTTTGTTTCTGTTTGCGTATTTGGCAACTCTGAATTTAACGTAGTTTCTAAAGAGTCATTTTGCTGTAAACGTAATCAGTTGATTGCTTTTCTTTCCATACTTACGCATATTCGTTCCAGTTAAAACTCGGTCAAGTTAAACTATTCCCTTAATCATCCACTTTTATCAAACTAAAATAAAATAACATTATACAACGACCTTCCACGAATTCGTGGCTGTTAAGGTCGAGGAACTTTATTAGGACAGCATTAACGTGAATGTTACTAATGAACACGAAAATGTCTACAGTAATTCCTATTTGGGCTAACCATCTTTACCCAAATTAGCCCCAGCGCTAGGCTCCCTGGAATCGATGGTTAGGTATGGAGAAAAACCTATTTGCTTATCAGAGTTAGGCGCTGATAAGTATTAGGGAAAAACTCCACACATTACCTTAATGTGTCCAGCCAGGGTTATTTGAATACTCACTTTTTGCCCCTACAAGAAGGACTCGAAGCTCGACCCCTGTGACTAATGACTAACTATGAGATAACATAATAGCCACTAGACCACTTGACTGGACTTGGACCACTTGATTGGACTACCTTAGGCAGTTCCAGTAGTTATGCTACTTGTCTATAGTCTCTTTATTCACTAAATGCTGATACACGACTTTTTTTAAACACAAACCTTATTCATAAATTTGCTTCCTACCTTTCAACGTTACATTTCTTTTAAAGAAAGACAGAGCGACAAATAAAATAATCCTGCACTAAATTGACTTGGCCAAAATTGAATCAAATGAAGAAATGAACAAACAGGAATATTATTTGTGAGGCAATATTAATTAAATTATAAATTAATTAATATTAATCTAAAGTGAACTTTAGAATAAGAAGAATATGTCTAATGAAAGTAAATTATGTTTTTTGTAAATTGGGTTAGCTGGTTTTATTGTCTCCTTTTGCCATAATATTAAATTTGCAACGTCCACTTTAAGTATAAAATTTTCAAGAATAAATATCTACATTAAGATTTCCAATTTTATGTCATACGTGGATAATGAAAGTATATTTTTGACACAGCAAACGAGCTTGCCATGTATCTGTTGTGTCGAGTTATTAAAAACTTGGTAAGATACTTTTTTACGCTGAGTGTGCTTTTGTAAATGATTTTATTTTAACTAAAAGCGAACTTATGAATGCCAAATTTATTACGGTTTCCGTTTATTGCGAAAAGCTCATGGCTACCTAGAATTTTTCCGATGCAGAGGAAACCACAAATGAGCAAATATTTAAGCACTAAATTCTGTTTTATGTAGTTGAGCAATTGTATGGAGACACACGAGGGCGAGGCCTGTAACGGTTATTGCGACGGTTATGATGAACAGGTACGTTGCTTTGGAAGCGGGTGGGAGTGAAGCGTCCGAAAGTCTTCTGAGTGCGTCCAAAACTCCAATGTAAATGTACGGAAGTACTTACAACGCGTAGAAGATTATCCAACGGTGAAAGTGGCGTGGATTCCTGCGGAATGTTTTGTTGTTTTCGTTGTATTGGAAGACGTTTGTGGCAATGAGGATTGCGAAGCGCGCTACAGACCTCCACATCTTCTGCGTGACCATTTCGGATGAATGTTTGGTGTTGGTTTTGCTGCAAAAGTCCGTTTGGGTGTGGTTGGTTGTTTTGAGTGAATATTTCTCCTGCTCAAAGAATGAAATAGCTTTGCGTAAACTGTTTTGTCTTATTTGTATGCCGTATTTAAATACAGTCGTTGCCTAACAGATCATAATTTTTATGTTAAGCTTATTTATTAATTCATGTTAGAGTTTTATAAAACTACCTCAAGCAGTTAGCCTAGCCAATTGTCTGTAGTGTCTGATTATCCAAATGCTTTTAAACGAAATTTTTAGATTGTACAAATCATGTACCAACTAGTCATCCATAGATACAAAGCTTATGTATGAATTAAAGTTCGGAATCCACAAACCATCTCAAAACCAAACCACAAGGTGAATGCTTTTCGTCTCCATCTGTACAAGATTTCACACACAAAGAGATTCACCGATGGAGTCAAACATTTAAACATTTCAGTCTCAACCAGAACCAGCAAACAGGCATCAGCAGTTTTACAGCTAAAATTCAACCCACGTCAAATGTTTATTACAACTCGCTTCGACTTAATGAGTACAACAAAGCTAGCAAATATAATCGAAAGTTAATAATTTAACATTCAGGAATGCCCTGATCAAAAATAATTAAAGAGGTTAATTTAAATGTATCATAACCACAGAAGTGCTGTACAAACCAGGAAAGGTTTAACTTAATCAAAATAGCGTAACACTGGATAAGTTTAATAGATTTAAACCAGAGCAACGGGTTGGCAAGATTTCATCCGGACAAATGGAAGGAATGCAGGTAGCTTTGTAGAACTTCTGATAAGACATCATCAGTACACCTGGAAAATGACAAAAGTGTGTGGAATGTTGACACGTGTCCCGAACTCCCTCTGCGAATTAAATCATTTTTAGCTGATAAGTTGTATTTTCTTCTTAAGCATTTTAGATAAGCAGCAGTTGCGGTATTTACTGGCTTCTGTACTTAACAGCACCCGCTATCGTACACTGCACACATTTTAAAATCTGATTCCCTGATTCTAACCATATTAATGTGACTAGTCAAAAGCTTAACCTACTTCTACATTAAGTAAAATTTTTACCCGTCAAATAAAGGGCAAACCAAGTTTGGTACACCAAATTGACTGGGCTGAAATTTAAGCTAATGCAGTTACAGGTTTGAGTCTTACAGACATTAAACTATTTGGAATTGCTAGTAGAATACCAACAGATCTGAAAATATGTTTCTAATGAAAGCTATTAAGTAAATAAACTTCACAATGGTCAATTTAATGGGACACGTTCCAAGAATTATATTAAAAATGCAGGGCCAAGAAGTATTTAAATGCAAAAAAGAACCCTACCTGCCAAAAACCTGACCAGCTATCCACGGCAGTCGATTTCCCTCTTCTGTTTGCACACAATGCGAAATCGATACAGAACTCAAATTACTTTTATTACACAATAAGTATAATTGACACAAACATTATTTGGAAAGGAGGAGACTATCTATAGTTGTATTAATTACGCATTCCATGTAAGTCATTTGTGTATTCCTTTTCGCAATAAATAACGAACCGAAATTAAATCGAAAGCTTCTTTGTGCCCTTGCGCGTCTAGAAAAGTATTTGTTAGTGAACAAAAGCAGCCGAATATTCCTAAGAAACCTTACAGAGTCTTCGTGGACTTGAGAAGCAGCAGGAAACAGAATAAGAATCAGAATAATTATTAGCGCAGATAGGAAAGGCATGGCAAGATAGTACGGCATAGGAATTGTGTCATTCATTCGGATTGACGCGTAGTTCGTAGCCACAAGCAAAAGTCCCCCAAACAACAGAAGGAACGGTAGGAAATAAAAGAACGCTTGGGTCGCTATGCTCTCATGAATTTTGGCTTGTGAATGAATGTCCAGTAGCAAACTTGGAGACGGAATCTTCACGTATTCCTTGAAAGGTTTCTTCCGGGAACTCCGGACCCGAAGTTTAATCCGATGCCGTTTAATGTGAAGATCAACCCAACCATTTATATGAAAGAAACAGTCAGAGCCAATGAACAGTTGCAACACGATGACAAATAACACTCCGTAAATACACATGAACGCTATGTGTCCAAGAGAGAAGCCGTGGGCCACTCGAAGGATAAAAAGAAGCGTCTGAACCAACGAGGATTGTTCAGGAATCATAATATCCAAAACGATATGCATCGGGTCTAATTTCAATGCAACAAAGAAGACGACAAAAAGAATATCAATGATCAATATTAACGGTGTAGCCATTAAAATGAGTTCAACTAAACGAGCCTTGGGATGCTTAGCCAGTTTGTGGAACGGATCTAAGACAATTAAACAAGGAATTAATATTTAGAATACACGAATTAAGTTAGCAAGTTACCCATTGTGTTCATTTGGAATTTCGTCTGCGCGTTAAACAGTGTGAAGAAATGGTTATCATTAAGAGCTACTGTATGGAGACACACGAACGCTAGTCCTGCCATAGTTATGGCGATAGCGATGATAACCTGGTACGTTGCTTTTGAAGCGGGTGGCTGTAAAGGATCCGCCAGTCGGTATAAAAGATCCCCAAATCCGAATAAACAGTAAGGAAGTACGTACAAAGCGTAAAACAATACCCAACGATAAAAATGGTGTGGGTTTCTTTGAAATGTTTTTGACTTTTCGTTGTATTCAATAAGGTTTGGGGGAATCAGGCTTGAGTAGAGCTTCACAGCTGCCCACATCTTATTGGTGACCATTGCGACAACCTTTTTAATGTTGGGCTGTCTGCAGTCAGTTTGTTTCTGTCTGCTTATTTGGCTATAAAGTCTTACGAGTCATTTTACAGACCACGTAATAATTGCTTTTCTTTGAATACTTAAGCACATTCATTCTAGAACAAATCCAGTTACGTAAAAATATTCCCTTAATTACGAAATCCACTTTTATTAAACTACCTCAAGCAGTTCCATCAGCTCAGTCAATTGTCTGTCTCAATTCGCCAAATACTTCTAGCCGACTTTTCCCAGACACAATCCATATTCAAAAATTCGTTTGATACGTGTACACCTTAAATTTCTTGTGTAGAAAAACAGACAAAATAATCCTAAATTGACTTGGCTACAATTTAAGCAAATGAACAAACGGGAAAATTATTTGTGAGGCAAAATTAAAAGTTGCAATTAAACTGTAAGAAAGAAGTTTAATAAAGTCTAATGAAAGTTTACTGTGTTTTAATTTAAAAGGTGAATTAGGTACGTTGGTTGATTTTAATGTCTCCTTAGAATTAATTAATTTTAAACTTTAATTAAAAAAATTGCGAGAATAATGAAGATTTTCAACGCTATGACGTACTTCAAAAAGTATATTTATAACACACTAAACTCTCATGTGTCTGTTGCGTCCATTAAACTGGAATCCTTTAATTATAAACTTGTTTACGCTGGCAGTGCTACTGTAAATGATTTCAACTAAAAGCAACCTCGCAAAGCAACTCCAAATTTGCCCCCATTTGCTACAAAAAGCTTATGGTTAAGCAATAAACTCTGTTATGGACTTTTATTTAAGTATGCGCATAATTTATTACATATAGGGATGTTATGGTACCAGAAATATAACATCAATAAGAAAGAATGTCATAGGAGACAATTTAGCTTTATTAGAGACACAAACTTATGTGAAGAAAAGAACCATAAATTGAGTTGAATAATTCATGCCTCTCTTTGTTTTGCTGCAAGGACAACTTTATTAGCATATCGATATTTTACATGAGTTACAATCAAAACGTTGAAATAAGAATAGTTTAAGCGACAAAAACAAAGTGACAACAGGGGATAGTCGACATCCATTTCAAGATGCTTTTGATGAAACCCAATCAATACCAATTGATTTTAATGTATTAATTAATTAATGTATGTATTTATTATTATTGTAACATTTAAGTAGCAACCAAAAGCGCGTCGATTGTTGTATCGAATATACATTGCATATAAGTCATTTGCGTCTTTCTCTTTGCCATAAACAACGCACCGAAATTTATCCGAAATGATCTGTGCGCCTTGACGCGTCTTGACCAATACTTATTAGTAAACAAAAGAAGTTTCATTTTCTTGAGGAACCTTAAAGAGTCCTCGTGAACTTCTGAAGCAGCCGGAAATAGTGCAAGTATAGCCACAACTATGAGTAAAGACATAAGCGGCATAGCCAGAAAATACGGCATTGGAATTGTATCGTTCATTCGGATCGTCGCGTAGTTTGTAGACACAAGAAGAATCGCGCCAAACAGAAGGAGAAACGGTAGGAAATAAAAATACGCTTGCGTAGCTACGCTTTCCATCAATTTCGCTTGTGCGTGAATATCCACAAGTTTGCTAAGCGAAGGAATCGGCTTGTAGCGCTTCAATGGCGACCTTTCGGAATCATTTACCCGCAGTTTAATCCTATGGCGCTTTGTATGAACGTCTACCCAAACGTTCATGTGAAAGAATACGTGAGAACCAATGTACAATTCCAGAAGGACTAAAAGTATGACTCCTATGATCAAAATAAACACTATGTGGCCTAACGTAAAGCCATGAACTACGCGAAGAATAAAAAACATTAAATGAACAGATGGAGATTGCAATGGAACCAACAGTTCCAAAATTGTGTGCATTGGATCCAATCGTAAAGCAACAAAGAAGATGACAAATAAAAGGACAACAATTAAAACAAGATGTGAGGCCTGGAGGATGATTTCTACTAAACGTGCCTTCGGATGGGTAGCGATTTTGGGAAGAGAATCTAGAAATACGAATTAAGGTTCTATTTAATCAGAACATAGAACCTTAAGGTCTTAATTTAAATAGAAAGTTTACCAAACGAATTGACCTGGAATTTGGACATTGTGTTGAATAGTGTAAAGAAGTGGTTATCATTTAACGCCGCCGTGTGAAGACACACAAGAGCTATTCCTGCGACAGTTACAGCAATTGCAATGATAATCAGGTAAATAGCCTTGGAAGAAGATGGAATTGATTCATCCGCCAGACGATAAAGAACGTCCATAAATCCAAAAAAGCAGTAAGGAACTATGTACAAACCGTACAAGAATATCGAACGATAAAAGTGACGTGGACTTTGTCGCAGGGTTTTATTCTTTCCGTTATATTCTAAAAGGTTTGGTGGCACAAGCCTTAGAAACCGTTTAACGGATATCCACATCTTCTTGGTGACCATTTTCGTATTTAATTTTAACTCCTCGCTTATTCCACTTCTTCTTTGTGTGTGGCAACAAGTTATGCTTGTCAGTTGGATATAATACGTCATTTCTTTTTAAACGAGTCGATTTAATTGGTTTTTATTATTTCCAATTATATTTATGCTTACGTAACCCCGAAACATTTAATTAATTTAGCTTCAATAAAACTAAAGGTATTTTTTAGCAACTGAAGGAGTTTTATTTGTCAGGACTTAATTAAGGTTGGAATTAAAGTTTCAAGGAGAATTTGCCAATTGAAATTTAATAATTTAAGGCTTGCATAAGCCCAAAGTTTGCAGAGTGGGATAAGAAGTGTGTTTAAGGTACTCTTCTTGCCTTAAACAAATTAAATTATTATCATACATCATTATCAACTTTATAAGGTAGAATAAAAGATATTACAATAACAATTCAAGTAAGTATTTCTATTATAAATGGTCTTAATTGTATCTGCTGTATCTGTAAAGGAAACCATTCATTTTAATCCTTACTAATAAATACCTTTGTGCCGATGTTCATATAAAAATAACCTATTTCCTTAAACTTAATTTAAAAGCAGAAGTGCGTTAATCGTTGTATCAAACACGCATTGCATAAACGTCATTTGTG
>JAQGAB010001494.1:0-16070 GCA_034696565.1 Isotomurus graminis
TCATGAGTATGCGAACCTCTTGTTACGCTTTTCTGAATCAGAAAGCAGATTAATGTATTCGATTGCGATTAGAAAAACTGATATTCTATTTTATCTACTGTGACTACTAATGGTATGAGACTCGTGCTTGAAATGATCACTACATATTTTTTAAGCTTTTGAAAGAGATCATATCAATATGCATATTTTTCAGCAATCCGATTGAATATATGGTGATTGTATGGTAGAAATTGAAGTACACACGTAGCTTCTTTTCAAATCAGTATTGCACATGCCTTGATTTATAACTCATACTTATTGCTGAATCCGAAAAAACAACAGTACTACAATCATACACTCTTTGTATTATACTCTCGCCCAGAGTCTAAAACTAACTTACCTAATGCAGACTTCGAACCCCATTGATAGTTAAGGCAGTTCTTGGTGACTGTGCAGTTGGAGTAGATAGATCTATCAAATGGAATCTTTAAGCTCGGTTCCGGAGATCGTAAAATATGAACAGGTGATTGCAAGAATATTGAAGTCAGTATTGAGACTCCTTGATTAGGGTTTGAAAGAAGGCGACGTAGTGTTGTGGAATTCAATTTCTTCCTTGCTGAAAATGAAGACAATTTTTTGCACATTATGCCGTTAATTATTGCACATACTCAAATGCATGTGAACTTTAGATTACCTGAGGCATAGTCGCCGATGCAAAAGCTTATAAAGTCAAACGATTTTTCTGCCCAACGGCCAGTTTCCTTTCGAATTTCCACTTCCTCGTCGTCTTTAGTTTTAAAATGAGAAATTCTAGGATCATACTCCACAAATGGAATAGGACTGTAGACTTGATAGTTTAGTATAGTGTTCATTCGAACTCGGTTTAAGAAATCGTCTTTGAATAACACGAACTTTTCAGATAAAAGTATTAAGCTATTTGGATTTTGTAAAATTCTAGTAAATAACGAATCTGCAATGGCCATTGCATAATTAGAGATTTTAGATTGTTTCATATTGACTATGATGTAAGCAACCTTTAGGATTTCAGTGGATGTGATAACAACAGTTGCATTTGTAGGATTAACAGATTCCTTTTTGTTATGATTGTAATTCTTTTCTAAGATTAGTTGCTTTAGTTTATGCAGTTTAGACATAGTTTGGATATCTAATAAGGAATCTCTCACAATAATGGCCAAAATTAACACACAATTTGTTTTCTTATGGGTCGAAATGTCAAAAAAATTGTTTAGAAATTGTTCAGTCTCATCGAATTGATTTAAGGTAATCGGCATTACTATCGACAGTCTCCGATTTTCAGTCACAAATGGCACTGGCACAACTTCTATTTTGGTTAGGGGACGAAGACATTCGACTCTGAAAAACGAGTTTAAATGTTACAAAGCTATTGTAATCTGACTTGAGATGATTAACATTTGATTGGCTAACCTTTGATGGTTCCCCATTGTATCTTGAAATTGCAAGATGTATTCCATGCCACGAGTCTCATCGAATCTCCTGTATCCATATTGGAAAAAGAAACCAATTGGAGAAAACAAGTTTGAAGCTGCATTTGCATCAGAAGCGTCCATTTCCTTGTTAAGATTCATTCTTTTTAAATGGCGAATCGAAGAATTGACCACTGAAGTCAAATCTAATTCTTCGATTCCATCAACTTTTGCCTCAGAAATAAGCTCGTTTTTTGGATAAATAGTTGTCGATGAGAAGAATTTCCACTTCAAAACGTCAAATCTTGAAGCAGGAACATGCGAAGGAGGAAACCCTTTTGGCCATGATTGCACATTAAATTCTGATGGAATGAAGGGAGCCATTTCATCTATTTTCTGCACTAACTTTTCTGTCTCTTCAAAGATTTCCGAAATACGTATCTGCGTGTAAAAAGCGATATAAAATCTACTAATATCCAAAACTCATTTGAATTTTTGGGATAAATTGTACCTCTGAAACAGTCAAATGAACATTATATATTTCTACTGCAGTAGGCAACGGTCCCACTGCAACGGCATTCCGCATCCTTGTCCAATCCTCGGTGGATGCAACCAAATACAAGTTATCCTGGAAAAATCAAATGCAATAGGTTTATTGTATTAATCTTAACTCCAAAAATATAAAGTACTGTAACAAACGTCTTGTTAATAAGGATGAGTGCAGGGTGTTTGTTATTTTTAATCAATTAGTTCACGGAATTGTTATCAAGTTCGAATTTACAATGAAGTGATAGTGATATGAATTATTATGAATTGTAGATGACCTGCCTGCATTGTTCAATATTCCCGTACCTGAACTTCACTCGAACACTTGACAGCATCGTCACCCAAAGCATACTGAAAACACTTGGAGATGTTCGCACCAAGATGTAACGCTGGACTTGATAAGCAGCGATCAACTCTGGAGGATAATTTCTTTATCAATGATCTGCTCAGCACAAATCCAGACTCTAAAAGATTTTATACGCAGACTTTTGTACTATTTGTACTGCACATCATAACACATCATTCATTAATTTTAGCAATACGTCTTACCCAAACTGCACGAACTGTGTTCAACTGTATTCTGGGGATTGTAGCCACTGCCCCAAAATACATTTTGACTGATACTAATGTTTTTGACAGAATTCATGAGATTCCTTCCGTTTATATAGAAAACATCGATTCCAATGAAAAAGTAGTCAAAGCTGTCGGACAGCTTAGTCCCATAGAATCTCATGACTTTTAATGCAGCTCGGTGGTATTGGGGCTTGTCTAGATTGGTAAATGTACCTGTTGATATGTTTCTATAAGGCCTTTTATCGGATAAAGTAACCACTCCGGATAAACCAAGGCTTCTTAGTTTATTTGCCCAGGTGGCCCCCACAGCAAAATAAAGTATTTGGTTCACGAAAGGTCCTAAAGTAGCATTGATAGCTAAGACATTGTCAATCCTTGACAGATCTGTCAAAATCACACCGCATACAAGTTTTTTCCTTAATCCCAGCTCAGTTGAGAAGAATCTTGGTCTTCGCATAAATTGATTTGATTTCTTGACATTAGAATCAGTCTTTGTGTTGTAAAGACTAGATGTGTTACCAGAACTGGAAGAATGAACTAAATCACTGTTAAATTTTAACTCACTCTGTGACTTGGTAAGGTCAGGAACGGAATAACATTCGTTATCTAACAAGGGGACAAATGCGATGCCTAATGTGACTCCTATACACAATCCTATTAAAAGTAGTTGAAGCTGATTTAAACTAACTGATCTATTGTGTCTTGTTTTAGTTCTGGTACTGTTGTGATTATTGCTGGGTAGGAGAAGAAATAGGTGTGTCGAATTTTTACTGTAAAACCTTCTCTTATCAACAATAAACGATGGAAATATATTCATTGTGGAGTGGAATCAGTGGAATTTTAATTAATGTGTCGATGGTGTGGGTGTAAATAACCAAACGATTGGGCAGAATGGTCTGGACAGAAACTGAGTTCTTAGAATTCCGGATGATCCACTATAAACTTCTGTGCATCGTTGATCTTCAGTTCTTCCTACAAGGAGGGTATATTGTGTTATTGGTTTTCATTTACTATTTAAGTTGAGACTGAGACCCGTTCGTTGAGAGTGTATCAAAAGCTCTACCCTAACAAAGCAGGTCCAGGATGAAGAGAGGGAGAAAAGTCAAGATTTACAGTCAACTGTTTGGGTTCAACCTTTTCTAAATCCACGAAGTAATGACAACGAGTATATAAGACACTTCCATTGTTCATTGGTCACTTAATACTACTTAACTGTATTATATTTCTTTTAATGCATATCTTGGTGAATAACTTTAACTATATTTTATATTATATTATTTAAAACTACTTAAGTAACATCTAGTATTCTAACATAGTTCATTGTATCATTGTAATCTTTAGTACATAGGGCAAAATAATATTACGATTGGTAATGGATGACTTCGAACCTGTCCTCTTGCGTAGAAGGCTTATCGTCGGGAGTTTTATTTATTTCAGAACTAAACAGAGTGCCGCACAATTTTGTGATTCTACAAATAAAATCAATCTAGGTGGAAAAACCTCCGTTATTTAACATTTGCACTGAAACATAACATTAACAAACATTTTCCGCATGGAAAAACCTACTCCTGAGATGCTTACGGGAAAATTACAATTCATTTAAACTTGCATTCTACGATTCAACTGATTTCTGGTACTAATCGATCACAGCACTTGTTTGTAACACCAAAATTAATATCTTTTACAGTCTACACATCGGGAAACAACCACTTAAAAAATGTTCCTATTACACCTGTTGTCTCCTCACTTGAATTCGACTGGGACGGATGTAGACTAAACGCAGGTTTGAATACAATCATGTTATCGCTACTGTGCGTACTGGAATGAAGCATAACATTATGGCTTTTTTGCAACTCCAAAGGTGGAGATTTTATAAAGTCACACGACTTGACATACGTCGCCACATTTCTTTTGCACTGTAAGTTCTCGGATGGTTCATCAAATCTTGGATATTTAGCAGGAGGAACACTTGGCTGGTTGTCTCCACGATTTTGCCATTTCCTCTTCAATGCAGCTAACGATCGACAGCACACATTATCAATTTTTCTGGATGGAACGCCAACTACACCACGCGGAAGATTAGCTTCGGAACCTCCAACAAAGTCGATGTACTGCGATTCTGTCTGCGATGGCGAAGGTCCAGGAGGAGAGTCACGTTCTTCATCATCACTACTATCATCATCGTCAGAATATCCTGTAAAACCTTCTTTCATTATAGTCTCCCACTACACACTACGTCTAATTTTACATAAACAACAGTCACAAATCTTACCACAGTTAGGAAAATGAGGACGACTCTTCATCAGCCACAAGCTAACCCTCAACTTCTCATCTTCTTTTGGAATCATATTCAACTCTGGTAAATTGACCTCTGGTTTCTTCACTTTCTCCTCCACTTGAACCAATACCACGGATTTCGACGAAACATCCATAATCTCTCTTCACTGGTCACTTTTGGGTCCACCACAAGCATCTACGTTGTCGTCATTCAAATAATCATCGTCCTGTATACAATAACAAGATTTTTCAGCGCGTCTAAACAAATAAACCACAAATACATAAACAATCACTTCCAACAATCGAACCTGCAACTTCACTTTCACCAGCGCGCTAGCGCAGTATGTTAAACTCACCCGGTCAGTAAAATACGCTTCGTGGAGGTTTTCGAAAAGTTTTCAAAGAATTTAAATGTACATTTTTAAGAAACCGTACGAGAGGAACGAATAATAAAAGTGATGAAAAGTGTGAGCGGGTATGATGAATGAAAAGAAAGAGGAATGTGAGAATGAGGAACAAAGAGAGAGAGCGAGAAGGGCGGGAGGACCTCTGGCGGCGGAGGCGGGAACCTCGGAACTCACGTCGTCTTCAAACAACCAAAACCCTCCGCAGCTCTCACACAAGGCAATACAACACAACGGACTGGGATCCACCACCGCCACTCGTCAAGTGCAAAAGGACAAATACACACCACCACACTCTCTGCTCTAACTTTCTAATTATTCGAATCGTCTGTGGAGAAACGATTGTTGGAGAACATTGTCTGAGGTAAGAAGGGGAAGGGTGAAGGGGTGGGTAGAGTCAAAGGTCATGTGTGTAAGTGGGAGGATTGATTAATACTTGAAGGAAGTGTATTAATGGTGGTGATGGTCTAGTGGGTTTGAGATTATTGAGATGTTGATCTTAGGTATAGAGACTTGGCAAAGATTTAATATGTGGGTATGATCATATGACCAGGAGAGATTTTTTAAGGAAATTAACAAGGGTTTAATTGATTGTGGTTTGGTTAAGTTTTGAGGGTATTGTAACAAATTGTAAGGTGTTCTTTTGTTGTTTGTAGAGTGGAGGAGAACTCTCGAAGAAAATTAAGGGGAGGGAGCCAGAGGATAGGGAGTATTTTTAATAGTGACTATTTAGAGGTAAGCGTATTAACTACTGTTGAGTAAAGGTTAAGTTGATTAAATCGGCTTGTAGTAATTGTGTACTGGGTTTGTAGCAGGAAGGCTTCTTGGAGTGGATTTGCTAGTCTTATCGAGCGAGCGATACAATGCCTGTATTTGTGGGAAGGCTGAAGTTGTGGATAATTATCTGATGTCTGATGGATATTGGGATCCTAAAATTGTAAATGAATATCCTCTGCACCTCATACCGACTTTGCCTAGAAGAAAGTCGGCTTTCGTCAACAAATCTGCAACAGAAGTCTTGTTAGAGGCCGTAGGGCTGCTCATGGAAGATCAAAATCAGCGTAGTATGGAAGCTGACGTCACGAATAATCAGAATAATGGGTCCCAACCACCACCAACCTCGTCGTCTGCCAATTCTAACTGTGACCAAGGAGCTGTTGACTTTGTCCTCGAACATGGACCGGGTATTTGTGCCACGGTGGAAGAGTGCCGGACGACACTACTTACTGTGGGGGCGAACAAAATCACGCCCGCTGCTGTCGCTCGGATCATGACTGGTATGATAAAAGCCCACGAGCTCCACCAACAAAATCAGCAGAATAATTCAAATCAACAATCACAAAATGTGTGGGGAGACGGTTTGTCAGGGTCCATTTCTAAGGATAAGGATAAAGACAGAGGAGGCTCGAGTGGGCCTGGCGGAAATGACTCTGGACCTAATTTGTCTTTGGGAGGTGCCGTGTGGAATGGAAAAGTTTTCGTCCAAGCTGTTTTAGAATTTGTTCCTAATCTTGCGTGGAAGGATGTCTTCAGAGAACTTGACTTTCCTGGATTCTTTATACCTGATGGGAGATGTTTTAGAGCGCTGATAGATACGTTAAAGTATGGTTTACAACTTCAAGGACAGAGTCGACCCGATCAATTTCCTGTGGAGACCTTCCTAAGAAGATGGACAAATACGGAGGGACAGCTCTCCCTTATCAGAGCATGTCTTAATGCAGCCAATTGTGATATATTTTCCTTCGGGGACTACCCATTTCATGCTGCTCAAACAGACATGCTGAAGACTAATGGGGATAAGAGTTACGATGTGAAAGAAATTACTGTGTGGAAGTCAATGGAACTACTAGATCTGCTCTTGAATCTTTCTGATGGAGGACACTATCCAATCGTGCAAGAAATATTCCAGTTTCCAGTGGCTCATTGTCCAGATATTTTAATTCTTGGCCTGATTCAAATCCAATCTCCGATGAACGTTCTTCGTCAAGACTTAATGAGTATGCTGTTCCCTGTGTTCCTTGGAAATCACATCAATTCTGGAGTGATCTTACAGTATGCATGGAATAACAATGGAAATACTACAATCAGACCTATAATGATTCATGCTATGGCTGAATGGTACCTGAGAGGAGATTATGACCAAACCAAGCTTAGTAGGATTCTGGACGTAGCGCAAGACTTAAAGGCTCTTCCTTTACTGTTGAACGCGAACTCTCACGTATTCATCATTGACTTGGCGTGTTTGGCATCTAGGAGAGAATTCCTTAAACTTGATAAATGGCTCTCAGACAAGATACGAGAACACGGAGAACCGTTTGTTGCATCGGTTGTGAAAGTTCTAAATCGACGGGTTCCATTTATTTTTGGAAAAGAAGAAAATATTCCAAAAGCAGCCCAGCTGCCTCCGGAAACAGTCGGAACCATGATTCAGTGCTTACATCAGTGCAGTGGGAAAGTTAGCCAGGAACTCAATGAGACTTTAGTAACTATGGTTAGCGCCTATCAACAACTAGTGAAAAGAGGTACAATGGGCTCTGGCGCCGGAGGGGGAGGAGGTCCTCAGCAACAACCCCCACCGGGTGTTTTGAGACCTCAGCTCCGAGCTTTAAATCCATTGGAAGCAGCGTTCAGTGTCAATCAATCTTCAGCCCCTGGTCAGCAGTTATTTCCAAGCCAAGTAAGTGGAGGTGACCCACTGGCTGGTCTGGGGTCAAGCTTTGGAGGTTTGAACCTCTCAGGAGGAAGTTCTTCCGGAGTTAGTGGTGGAGGAGGAGGAAGTTTTGGATACAATCCATTAGGGCCTACTCCAGGCTCTCCTTCTAGACTACTGGGGCCTGGATTCAACTCACAGAACCCAGCTGTGTCTGCCACAGCTTATCCTATGATCAGTGGACTCCAGCAGCTAGGACCGAATAATAGTGGAGCGGGTAGTGCTGCCGGAGGTCCAAATGTGGCTGCAGTCTCTGCAGCTCTTATGACTGGGATTGGTGGAGGTGCAAATCCCATGGGAATGCTAGGAAGGTTAGGTCCCAATCCACAAGGTCCAGCTGGCGGAGGAGGTCCAAATGCCATCGGAGGCGCCACTGGCCCTGGGGCAGACAAAAGAACGGTTGTTCCAGACAATGCTCTACTTTTTGCAGACTCCCAAGGCGAAATATCAAAAGAAGCAGAAGATGAAGCCAATAACTATTTCCATAGAATATACAGCAAACCTCCTGTAAGTTGGATTTGGCATTTGGCACACCAAATAATGGCACTTCATGGTAATAATGATTGGTAAACTAATCAACATATTGTTGTATTTTAGGACCCTACAATGTCAATTGATGAAGTTCTTGAGCTTCTGAAGAGATTTCAAGGTTCCGAAGTTAGAAAGGAAAGAGAAGTATTTACGTGCATGCTTCGGAATCTGTTCGAAGAGTACAAGTTTTTCCCACAATATCCGGACAAAGAATTGCACACAACAGCTCAACTTTTCGGTGGTATCATTGAACACGGGCTCGTTACGACTTATCTTCAACTCGGAGTGGCCCTTCGATTTGTTGTAGACGCGCTCAAAAAACCACCTGGAAGCAAAATGTATTTCTTCGGACTAGCAGCGTTGGATAGGTTCAAGACGATTTTGAAAGAATACCCTCAATACTGCCAGCATCTCAGTACAATTCCACATTTCGGCGAATTTCCATCCCACCTTAAAGAATACATAGAATACGGCGTTCGATCTCAAGAACCATTAAGACCAAGAACAGGGCCAATACCGATGGCACCTGGAGTTGGAAATGCTGTGACGTCCAGCGGTGGCACAACCACCACTTCAAGCAGTAATGTCCAACATCCGCCAGGTACGAACGCTATGGGCATTGGAAGTAAAGGGATGTCCACTGTGGGACAGGGTGCTCCCAAAACCAGCTCCGCCACTTCATCTCTTCCGGGTCCGTCGATTAGTGGTCGCCCGTCCATCGCCAATGCCACTAATATCACAACGCTTCTTGTCGCAACCGAAGAAGACGAGAAAATCACTCCTCCACCGGAAACAGTTCAAGATAAGACCGCTTTCATATTTAACAATCTCAACCAAATGAACTTGAACCAAAAGTGCGAAGAACTGAAAGAGATCATTGGAAACTACTGGCCTTGGGTAGCCCAGTACTTGGTAATGAAAAGAGCTAGCATCGAATTGAACTTCCACAGCCTGTACAGTAATCTGCTAGACACATTAAAAGCCGAAGACTTGAACGTGAATGTCCTGAAGGAAACTCACAGAAACATCAAAATATTATTGAAGTCGGGCAAATCATCTGCTAATTTCTCAGATAGAGCTTTGCTAAAAAATCTTGGTCATTGGCTGGGCATGATAACTATTTTGAAGAACAAACCAATAATTCTAGATGACTTGGACATAAAAAGTCTTATCATAGAAGCGTTCAGGAAAGGGCTACAAGATCTACTGTATGTTGTACCATTTGCAGCCAAGATCATCGAAAGCTGTGCAAGAAGTAAAGTTTTCAGTCCACCGTGCCCTTGGACTATGGGGATTCTCAATGTGCTAGCTGAACTACATCAAGAACCAGATATGAAACTCAATCTCAAGTTCGAGATAGAGGTTCTGTGCAAAGCTCTCAGCATTGAGATTAGAGACTTAAAACCTCCAGGACTGTTGAAAGATACGAATGCGTTTAAGATTGATGTACATCAATTAAGCTTATCAAATTTGGAAGGTTCGAGCAAACCAGTTCCCCAACGAAGTCTCTCCGTTCCTCCTGATCAGATTAGCGGCATGGTATGTATTGTGAATCGTTTTTTCGAGTATATTATATTAATCATTATTAATGATATGAAACAACATTTGACTGATTAATAATTAATATTTATTTTATTGTTTTAGAGTGTTTCCAAAGCACAACCTATCTCGGAGTCTGCGGTAGGACCAATTGCGCAGCCAATATCTGTGTCAACTCCACAACCTCAGCACCAAGGATTAGAAGATCTAACAGGACCAACACCACCCCTACCGCAGCTGCCTGCATTAAACCAACAGTTGCCTCAAGCTGTCCTGACGGGGTTATCATCTACACCAACTCTGCCCACGAACGCTCCAGAACCAAAGTTTTCTTTCATGGATATCGATACAACCAATTTGGGTGCACTTCTACTTAACATAACAGTCAATAAGCAGCTTCCTTTGCTCATCGCGCATCCTCAGCTGAAATCAGTCATCCACTCGTCAATTGAGAAAGCAATCACCGATCTATTACACCCGGTAGTGGATCGCTCAATCAAGTACACTATAAATGCTTGCGAGCAAATAATCAAGAAAGACTATGCGCTAGATCCTGATGAGAGTCGGATGAGAGTAGCTGCTCACAACATGATGCGTTACCTTACTGCCGGTATGGCGATGATAACTTCCAGAGACCACATATACATCGCTATTAATTCAAACCTCAAAACAACATTCACCAGCCAAATTCGAGGTGCTAGCTCCAATCAGCAACTGAAAGATTCCATAGAGCAGGCTTGTTCTGTATTAGCAAACGAAAACATGGAATTAGCTTGCGTGTTTATTCAAAAAGCTGCAGTTGAGAAAGCAATAACTGAAATCGACAAAAAACTAGCTCCCGAATATGAGCTTAGGAAGTTGGCGAAAGCGGAAAACAGAAGGTATATCGATCCAGTTATGTTGACTTATCAGAACGACCGGATACCAGATGCTATCAGGGTTAAACCATCTCCATCAGGAGGACCAGTCAGCCAGCAGTTAGCTGTATACGAAGATTTCTCGAGAAATATTCCTGGATTCATACCACCAAGTGATGGCGAAGTCCCCTATTTAGGACAGAGGCTCACGGGTGGATCAGTACTTCCTGGGCAAAATAATCCAATTATTCCTTTCCCATCTACCAACAACGCAAATGCTGTAACACAGGCTCCAGGATCGGGAGAAGACCTTCTGTCCATTTACGATAAGTTGGTTTCTGAAATGGATACATATCTTCAAGGACTTGCTTTGTCACATTCTCCTGCGAGTCCGCAATTGGTATGCAGTACAATATTTATCAGTTTCTCGAAATTGCAATTAATTTTTGCTTAAGTGCAGTAATATCCATTAGCTCAATGTCCTTATGTATTGTTTCACAGGGTCAGGGTGTGAGGAATCTACTGGACTCAATCGTCAATGCTCGTCAATCTAAAAGCGTTGTAGCTGCTATCACACTTCTATCCAAAGCTGTTGAAGGGCTGTTAGAAGGCCTAGCTGCCTTCCCGAATGACCCGGAGATCATTCGATACCGAGACGCCCATTTAATGGTTCTTAAGGGTCTACAAGATCCCCGTGGATTTGGTCAACAATGGGTGAATCGTCAAGTTACAAAGTAAGGAGGAAGCTCTGAGTCTGACATTTTGGGAATGACTATGTACTTCTCGTTTTACGCTGTAATTGAACACTGTAATGTATGAATTGTCGATTTTAGATGTTAGTTTGCTTATTTGCTAGTCCACTGCTTTGTATATGAATGAAATAGTTTCATAGGGATAAGCAGTTTATTTTAGCCAAAAATCAGTGGAGAGCTCTGGAGAGCCTCTGACAACAATAAAAATAGTATAATATCCCTCCTTAATTCCTTAATTGTATCCCGCTTTTACCCGCTTATTTGTCGTGGCCCATACACCACACCTATTTTAGTCTGCAGTCGTAGCATGTGGTTTATACTTGCGATTATGTAATAGCTTGTATCATGTTGCTTATTGTTAATTGCTGTAATGAACTATGTAGGTGGGCCATCACTAAGTAAAAATTCTGCAATTTTTTAGGGGACTGATCGAAAGCCGAAATGAAGTGAAGTACAACGTAGACGCTGTGGACACACTAATTAGAGCAAATCTGGTTAATATGATGCAGTTCGACGCTCATCTGTCAACTGCCATGGACAAGGGAACCAATGTACTGGCTGTGAACTTTGCGATGCAACTAGTACAAATGTACCTCGTCGACGAAAGATTTAACACAGTTGTCACTGAAAGCGACTTGTATCATACGGTAGGTGTTTCACGCTTTTATATTAGTATTTTAGTCACACTGATGTTTTTAAACTAGAGTTTCTGAAAGAATTGATTAAAAAATTGTTGCTGAGTGAACTTTATCCTCTATCTGTGTATAACGTGCCGGAAAAAGAATATTGAAGTAACACATGAGTTGTTGTACTTAGGTGGATATGCTGTCTCGAGTTGCGACTGTGAATCGTCAAAGCCAAAATCCGGAAGGCCTAATACATCTTATAGAAAACTTGCGAAATCACGACCAACCAAATTTTGCAGCAGACAGAGCTCCAACAGCATCAACCCTTCACGCCGCTCTTAACCAAACTAGAGACTTCGAAGATACTCAAGGTAAATAGCTCATACTGTGTATATATTTTCTATTCGAGTCTTGAGTAAATTACAATTTTATCGTCTGAAACTTTCTTCTAGGTGTCTCTGGATCTACAGGCTTGATGGAGAAGTCGGAACTATTGTTCAGAGAGTGGATCCGCTTGTACATCACTCAGGGGTCCCCAAGAGACTCGAATAAAGCTTTCCAAGCTTTTATTCATGATCTGAATGCTTCGGGTATCTTAAAATCCGATGATGTCGTTACTAGGTTCTTCCGTGTATGCGTACAATTTTGCGTCAGTCAAGTATACCAAGGACTTCAAGCAGCAAAAGTAAGCACATTACACATTTTCTGTACGGTTTGGTATTCTAATCTAGAGTACTTGCTTGAAGATGTCTTGGTTCGACTAGACACTACAGTCTGAGGAGAGTTTTAAAGTACAGGTATTAATTTGGTTCATTTTGTTTGTAACAGGTGAACAGCTTTCCACCTGGAAATGGAGCGCCTATTGCTTTGATTCGTGGAAAATGCTACCAATCTGTTGATGCATTGGTCCGACTAGTGGCTCTGTTGATCCGGAACATAGGAGACACGGTGGCAACTCAGCCCAAGATTAACCTTCTGAACAAGTTTTTGGGGATCGTAGCTGGCCTTTTGATTCAAGATCATGACCTCCAAAAAACAGAATTTCAACAGTTACCGTTTCACAGACTATTCATTATGCTGTTCCAAGACTTAAGTCAGCCTGATCCAGTAATTGAAACCATATCGATGCAGGTTAGATATTATTTTCGGCTTTGGCACTTTCTTATACACCAATGTATTATGATGCTAATAGACTAGAGTTTCTGAAATACCTGATGTTAACTTCTCACTGAATATACGTTATACACAACTGATGAGGCACAACACATGTAATTACCATACTAATGAAAGAATTGTAATGTTCCCACAGATTTTGGCTGGATTTTCGAACATCTTGCACATTCTGAGCCCACTCAAAGTACCTGGATTTGTTTATGCGTGGCTGGAGATAATCGGAAACAGACATTTTATTGGCCGCATGTTGGCGCTAGTCTCCGATCAAAAGTGCTGGGCTATGTATTGCCAACTACTGCTGGACTTGTTCAAATTTCTACAACCTTACTTAAGAAATGCAGATCTGGCCAAGCCGGTGGCAACTCTTTATCGAGGAACTCTCAGAGTTCTTTTGGTTATTCTGCACGACTTCCCTGACTT
The DNA here is from genome assembly GCA_034696565.1 of Isotomurus graminis. Classification (NCBI taxonomy): domain Eukaryota; kingdom Metazoa; phylum Arthropoda; class Collembola; order Entomobryomorpha; family Isotomidae; genus Isotomurus; species Isotomurus graminis. The sequence continues at coordinate 13,833 of JAQGAB010001494.1, forward strand.
TTTATGTGACTACTGCTATCACTTTCTCGATGCGATTCCTCCGAATTGTATTCAGATGAGAAATTTAGTTTTGTCAGCATTTCCAAGAAATATGAGACTACCAGATCCATTCACTGCAAATTTGAAGTTTGAAATGCTTCCTGACACTTCCATGCCGCCTCGAATTATCCTTAACGTGGTAGGAATTATACAACCTTTAAAATTCAAACAAGATCTGGATTCCTACTTACGAACGCGGGCTCCTGTAACGTTCCTGTCAGAGTTGAGAACTAACTTGCAGGTAAGCAGCTATAAATGTATTTTGCACCTATATGCTGTCAATGATGGTTTAGACTAGAGTTTCTGATGTTCACTCATGTGGATAATTTATTTGCTGAGAAAATAGTATATCACTTTTTGCATTATCTAAATTGTGCTGGGCATTTGTTGACGATGAATTTGTTTAACTTGTAGACTAACGAAATGGGTACGAGATACAACATCCCTCTTATGAACGCTCTGGTTCTTTTCGTTGGATCCCAACATATCACGGCAATACGAGGACGGAACCAGTCTCCAAATATGTCAACAATCGCTCATACTTCACACATGGACATATTCCAAAATCTAGCTGTGGACTTAGACACAGAAGGACGTTATTTGTTCTTGAACGCGTTGGCAAATCAACTGAGATTTCCATCTAGCCACACTCATTACTTCAGTTTGGTTATTCTCTACTTATTTGCACAATCTAACACAGAAGTTGTTCAGGTAAGACATCAATACAGCTTTGAAACATGCTACTTATTATTATTACAATGATGGTTTTGACTAGAGTTTCTGACATATTTTTGAAGATAAACTCACTCTGAGCAGTTAAACAAATACTCATTTGGAGTATTAAAATAAAATGTATTAGCATGTGCTTATTGATTGTTTTATGTTCCAGGAACAAATTACGAGAGTTCTACTTGAACGCTTAGTCGTAAACCGTCCGCACCCATGGGGGCTTCTCGTAACTTTCATCGAGTTAATCAAGAATCCTGTGTACAAGTTCTGGCAACACGAGTTTGTGCATTGCGCGCCAGAAGTAGAGAAACTCTTTGAAAGCGTTGCCCGATCGTGTATGGTGACTAAAAATTCTCAGGCCCCGCCTGGAGGTTCTACTCAGCCTCCCCCGATGCAGCTAAGCACTAGTGCTCCGCCAATTCCTCCAGGAAACACTCCAGGATTGATAACCATGGATGGGTCCGGAGACATGCTAAACCTTGATTAGTATTTTGACGCATAAGACGGCCAGGTGAAAGTGAAATTGTTTTACTTAAATAAGCTCATTTCAAAAACTTGTTTGAATACAAACAATAATTATTTAAAACAAAAAAATCGGATAATGTTAATCAAGGAAAGTTAAGACGAACTGATTTTATGGTAATGTTGCACTGCGGCTTAAATTGAATGTACCTTTTGTTTTGGTAGATGATTCTCTGTTCCACGTTAATAACTAAGTGTTAATGTTAAAAAGCTTGATTGATACTCACTTTTGAAACTGTTATTATTGTCTAATAGTGTTGACTATGATGTATGAATGAAGCATTTATTAGAGAAGTAAATGTTTAAGTGGAAGTCAAAAGGGTCTGTCGGAAGGCGAGTTTAATGGAATTCTTCAGTAGTGAACAAGATTAGAGTTCCACAAGTCGTTCGTTGTTGTAAAGTAATGCAAATACACACAGTAGTTTTGTCAAAAATATTGTATATAGAAAATTGCATATAAGTATTTTCATCTTTGCAGGATATTTAATGTACTAGTTTTTTTACAAATGTAGTAGTTTGTTAAGGTTGTATAATCTTGATAAACCGATGCTTTAGCTTGTATTTAACTGCCTAAGGAATATTTGTACTTACCCAGGCTAAGGGCTTCTAAATATCTTTATCAAGCGTGTTAATGTGATTTATAATTATTGATGCCGATGCCATCTCTCCATGTGTAACCGTTCGTAATTATTTGGAGAAGGTATCAGCTATTACCGATGTAAAAATCTTCTAAACCAAATAAGCTCCGATTAGTAACCTTCGAAAGTAATTAGGATTTGTATTAATTTAAGATTTAAAGGAATCAAAAATAAGAGAGCAATATAGTTTCTTGTGTTTGACATTAAATGAATTGCTGAATAATTTTCACTTACTGCATACACAAAACAATAATACACATCTACGTACATCTCGGTTAGCAGTGTTTTTATTGTCCGATCATCTAATATT
>JAQGAB010001495.1:0-16068 GCA_034696565.1 Isotomurus graminis
AAAGAACACATTCTCCTATGCTCTAGACAAAGTTAGACTGGAAACTCAAAACCCCAGCAGAGTCGTTACGAAGAGATGAAAATAAAGATCTCAAACATTTCTAGCAATGAATAAAGACATAAAATTTTCTTAATAGTTTTCCACCACATGTGACAGGAGTTGAGAAGTTGGTTCTGAATGTTGTTGCGAGTTAAATAATAATGGTTCGTAATGTACACAGACAAGTGTATTTTATTTTCTCACAGCAATGCTTTTTGACTGTTTCCAAATAAGTAACCAACAAGGATTGAATATTTTTAAAAGCAGGTGATAAATAGCAATACATGTGAATGATTGACTTGTTTTAAATTATTCAATGAATGTGTATACCTGCGTTCGTTCCAAAAACAACAAACAAATTCCAATATGTATATATATAATGAATTTCTGAACTTTATTTAAAAAAATTAGTAACTATATTTATTGCCTACGAAATAGGCAAGTTGAAGTTGTTAAAATACGGTGAATGTGACACATCCACACATCTACAGAAATCGTAAAAGCGTTAATTGAAATATCATGTAAATAAACCTTATTTTTCTTGTTAATAGCAATCAATGTCACAAATCTACAAGGAAATTCCCGACAGATGTTTCTTCTTAAAGTTTGCGAGTGTACTTATTTGTGTTTTAAGAATGTTTAGTCAAGTACCATGCTATGCCTTTATATTATTCTCTTGAGTGAATAAGTGAGAATACTTAATATGTCCGTGCCGTAAATGTTGACACACTATTCTAAAGTGGCTTGTCTTTCATCTTGAAGTTGCATATAATATGTGTTGTATCATCCTCTTCATAATCATCTTGTTGATCAGTACATTGTCTAGACACTTCATATCAGTCAGTGAATATGAAAAATCATCAGCGTTTATTGTTATCTGCTTTGTATGATAATATCTTGATGAAAAGATTTCGAGATAAATGAACATCGATAGCTATAAACAGTTTAGTAATGAGCTAAACCTGGTTCACCAATTTATGAGCCAGGATTGAGAATTGAGAAGTAGTGAGGAATTTTTAAAATGAGCATCAATTTTAAGCAATAACAAATCTAAGTTATTAATGTATAATTATTTTTGAGTTGCGTTTGCACTTGACCGTAAGCTGTTTCCTTACGCAAACAAACCCAGTCTTGTCGAACATCTCAAATCTTAAAAAGGTAATGCGTGATGGTTGTGTAAATCTTTCTTTTAGCCAGAACATTTTACTCATTTTTAAATGAGAAACATCCTAAGCCTAAAATTCCTGCTACATATATTGCAGTTAAAATTTGGCTTGGAAATAATCAAAATCGATATTGACTAAGATTTCTGTCCCACGCTGCACATAAATTCAATTTCTAACATGAGTGATTTGTGGAAATTGTAGTTACATTATGACATTGTGGATCTTTGATCTCACTAATACAGCAAGCAAGTACTATAGTCTCAGTCACAGCATACTTACCGTATCCATTTTCCTTCCACAACTAATTCTTCTGAGTGAGAGAGACCAACCTGTTAAGGAGAGTGACTGTGAAGGAAATAAGAAATGTCTCATTTAACGTAGGGACGGTGCATGAAGACATAACAAAAGTAATCTTGGGTATCCTGGCTTCGCTGTAGTATATTGTATCCTTCTGTTATTGTTGTATGAAACTCCTTCTCCTTGTTCTTATAAATTTTGAAAGAAGTTGTATTTGAAGATTCTACTTGGGTGGTCCTATTCCAGACCTCCTGCCACGTTCTTCTTTCTCTGAACATCTTCATTCCTTCCAAACCACCCTAGATTTACCAAACCATTTTATGCCGATGGCCCAAGTCTGAACGGAGGACGAGAAGTAAGACCTTTTCAAGAACAAGAATTAAAACTATAAGGACTTGATTCACAATACGATAGGCTGAAAAAGTTTGAGAGAGGGAGAACGGATCAGATCCGACTCGATGAGGGATTGCTTGCTAGATCTGCAATTTGTTAGGATTAAGAGTTATTTATTTGCCATCTGTATCATTGCAGTAGCAGTAGTTTAAAAACTTCAGTTATACTATAGTGGTGTGTTATCACAATTCTTTGTTGAAATCAAGCAGTCAACAATTGAACAGTCTGAAGCTTTGTGCATGAGAGTATCAGACAGTAATTAGCATGCAATGCTTTTTACCTTGAGCTTCTTGGCCACTTGGAATAGTTACACACATCAGCAGTAGATAATTACTTTAAATTGAAATTAATGGAAATGTTGGTCATCAGATACCCCACACCTGGTCGATAAGTACACACATACCTCATACATTATAGGTTTTCCTTTTTGCGATGAGTAAGAAACAGAAAAAATTACTTAATTGTCTTACCTATACGTATCACTCTTTATTGCAAGGATGATTGAGATGTCTTTAATCGTCTTTTCATATTCAGATTAATTCATGCAGTACAATCAAATCGTGCCCTGAAGAAAAATCAGTGTAGTGTAGTTGCTGAAACTCCGAGATACATAGCCCATAGTTCTTTCCTTACCTTTCATAAACTCCTTATTCTTTAAAAGACATAAGCTCCAAGAGTAAAGCCAAGTAATCCTGTCTTGTAATAGATAAAAACTCTTTCTTGGCCCAAGACACTTGGTGTACCTCGAAGAGATGCAGTTGTCTTAAGAAAGTGAGGGAGGGATAGACAGTAAAACTTATATACGAGAGAGACAGACAACCTCTTTCATCCCAGCGTTCCCTCATTCCATTCAACATTCTCCTTTTGACATCTCAATACAAAAGATGCACAACTTAAGAAGTATACAACTTGATCTTGTATCTCTGAGAACCACACTGCCGGTGGTGTAGAGGTGGTTTACTCAAAAGAAAAGATTCAGGAGAAGTAGCCTAAGAGAATCGGAAAAGGTGTATTCATTTTATATCCACGCACAATAAATGAACAGATTCATTTCATATCTTTACCAAGATAATATCTTTATTATTGTTGCCTTCAACTTTTCTCCCTGTCTACCTACCTCCTAGATGAAGATATTGAAATCAAATCTACCTCATACTCTCTTTTGGAGAATACAAGAAGTTGGTAGTTTGCCACTTGCCAGTGATCTGTCACCTAAAACATAGAACACAGAAGCAACCAAGGATCCAGTACCTCCCTATTCCCTATTGAAATTGAATACAAATGCCATTACTGAATTCTTCCAGTACTTACCACCATCTATTCCCAATAGGTCATTAGACACTTGCCCTAAGAACTCGAGGACCTCATATTACACCATAGTAAAGGGAAACTTGAAAAATGGAAATCTAAGAGCTGAAGGAACAATGAGAATTCAACCCTCAGCCACCAGCAGTTTCTGCCCTTCGTATTCCTGAACTCCATGGCTTCTTATTGGACGGATAGACGATGATGAGGATTCCTACTCCGGATGTCGGAAGGCCTGTTGAGCTGGATGGAGCCTTTTAGAGATTCCCATTTGAAAGAAAAGGGAAGACCTACACAGCTTCCTCGATAATATTGTTCCCCACGTTGCAATAATACATACAAATCGGTCAGAAAGTTAAGAAGGAGGAGCTCATCTCTCGTCGTTATTCTCACACGCTCCAAGAAGCTCTCCTACACCAACTCCACTACTTATTGAGGTGTCAATCGATTGAAATATCTTCATCTTAAGTCATTCTTTTTTGTCAAAAAGTCACCTTCATCCTCACCGCCGACTAGTCAGTCAGTCAAAATGATCCAACTCACTCCGGAGGGTCTAAAATGGGGGTGGCTCAACCTTCCTCCTCACTTTTATTCCTCGAGTTGTAAATAACAAGAGAAGCTTCTTCTTCTGTAAGGTCGCTTGCCTGAGGAATTCCGTTACGGTGACTCGTATAAGCTTACCGAAACCCCTTCTTCATCAACCTCTCAGCAACCATCGTGTAGTAGCTCACTATTCTACACCACTTACTAGTACTTACTAAGATGCCCTACAAGCTAAATCCTCATCAACTTTTCCCCACCACCACCACAACCAACAATTTGTTTCATTCATTCATTCGCTTGCCACGAACAAGCAAGCTTGATCTTCTAACATCTTCACCAATTTTATTGTAATAGAACCTCATCGCCCTGTGATTTCGTTGAGATTTCCTACTTTCCCTCAACATTGTTTGTTACACATAAAGTCCCTAAATTCCCAATAATACATCGTCCAAATATACACTCAACCGTCTTATTAAGTAAATGCACCAAATCCCTCCATGGAAAACAAGCAATTTCCCTGGAATGCGTATCCGCAACACTCCCGAAGAAGGCATCATCACAGGGTCTCCAGTCAGTTTCAGTAGAAAGTGGGTGTGGGAGTGTTATTTTATGAGATTATTACATCAGAGAAGTGTGTACACCGTGTAATTTCAAAGGAATGAAGACATTATAGTTCATCATCGTTATTATTACTCCCATCGTGGGCAAAAAACTCACTCCGCAGGCAATAATAATAATCACAATATTACCTTCCACCAAAAGAGATTCCTCTACAGATATTCATGCACATCTTCACCCTTCCTTCCTCAGAGAGCCAACAACATCTTCATCTTCTCACACACAAGAGCAAGACCCACCATACCACCACCAACCACTTACTACTTTTGGCTACGTGAGTATCATCATAAAACCCTCTCTGCTACTACCTCCTTCAAACTTCGATTTAAACTGGACAAAATTTCATCTAATCTCTCCATCAACTAATCACATGAAAAAATCATACACATAATCGACTTCTCGTTCATTATTTGCCCTCCAAGAAGACATAAATACTTACAATAAAAGCCCTTTTACTCTGCAACAAGACGGAGCACTTGGAGAAGTTTTTAGAGTGGACAAGCGTCCATCGGTTTTACTTAAACGTCCACCCCCATCTGCCAATCTGCATTAAGTGGTCGACGAGTCGACGACACCCAAGCCAAGCCAGTCGAAGGACGCTTCGAAGAGAGCGAGGACAAAGTGTTTGTCAGAAGAAAGTAGAGCAACGAAGAGGGAGATTTGAAGGGCCGTTCCTCCAGAGTGAATGTTGTTGTTGTTGTGTTTATATTTTGAGTGTTATTTACATTTTAACTTTACACGTATTCATTTTTAAAACCTGTGAGTATTAAGGAGACTGGTAGGGTAATTTTAAGTGTGACAAGACATTTTAATCCGCCTTAAAACGAATCAGGAGACGCTGTGGAGTTGTTTAAGAGTGTTGTTGTTGTTTGTGAAATAAGAACACTTATTGAGGTCCCTGGAGCAACATTCTCGTGACCTTAACTTTCCTGCGATGTTTGACGAAGAGTCATGAAGGGTACGGATCAGTGTAGACTCACCGAGGATGCCTTATTTTTGTGGTGGACCAAGAGACTTCGTGATAAGCAAGCAAGAAGAACTTTGATCTTTCAATCCAGTTGACAATGACAATTAATTGTGGAGGAGAAAGTTGGGTTGTTCTATATTATTTTTAACGCAAGTGCCGTATTATTATCCCCGTTGGTCGGGGTCATATCTCCAGTTCTTATGAATTTCTGCAACAAGAAGACTGCCGACAAGGGTACAAGTACAAAACTATGAAGCCACGCAATGTGGATCCTTACCCGGCATGGGCTGATGCCCACCTCGGTCTCAAGTACATTTCGAAGGTGACTTGTCTTCTTGCTTACTCCCTTCATAATCTTTGTTTACTTGTGTGTTAGAGTTTATTGGGGTTGTTTATTCATTCATATGTAAGTACACAAGTTCTGTAGCATCTCGCACACTTTCAATGTACTTCAATATTAACTTTAAACAACAATAGGAGTAATAATAGCTCAAGTAGATACACTCACTCAACTTGTTTACTTATATGGTTTGCTTAATACACAAATGTACTTTTGTAAGTCAACAAACATGGAGGTGGATATTTATTGTGCGTGGATTCGTGTGAGCAGGAGGAGGAGTGTATATGCTTAACGTGGTGTTTGATTTGATATCGGAAGTCTAATGTCATAATTGAATGTGGTGGTTTCTCATGATTATCATGCGTCGGATGTCCAACCTAATTTTCTGGGTTGTGGGAATCAGCAATAAGGGATTGGTGGGTTGATTATTATTGAGTGTTGACTGTTGTGTAAGGAATAATTGTTACTTACAAAGTGTAAAGCAATTATTGAATAAGGTTTTCTTAGCTGATTCTCTTTGTAAAATATTTGCAGTACATTGTGGCTTTAGACTCTACCTATGTCAATTTCAGGGCATTCAGAGTCTGTAGTCTGTAGTGAATTATGGCTCCCTCGTGTGCTAATGCAATACCATGCTAAAATGTAAAAATAAGAAAGACAATAGCTAAAGGCAAAGGTACTGACAAATTATAACTTCTCTCGAATCAAAGTATAAAAATATGTCTAGAACTTTGTGATCTCCTTATCGTTAGCAATAAAAATTATGAGGTAAAAGAGTGGATGAACAATATAATAAAACAATGTTTCAAGAGGCCAAGGGATGCAACAGGCAAACAGAAAATAACGGCGAAAGTTGTGCTATTTATAACAATAAAGTGTTTTTACATGAAAGCCAATATAGTCATCAATTTAGAAATAAGTTATCTTTGGTTCGACTGGGAGATTTTATTGCATTTCTGATGGATGTGTTTGAGGGACAAGGATTTTAAGGCGAAAGTATTTTGTGTACGGCTAACTAGAAGCTCTAGAATTCAGTGTGATAAGAGATGAACAGTTTTTATTATGATTTACGATCGATGTGGTGGATCCTCAAGTCCTGTTTTTATGTCGGGACCCTTATCTAACTATGGCATCTTTCTGATTATGTTTTGACATTTCGGTGTAATTACTCTTGAGACAAGTCTGACTTGAGTCTTGACCATTAGGGAGGGTCAGCGAGACAGACACACTGAAAATGGAAATCTTCAGGAAATGGAAACACGCATAATAAGCAAATGGAATTCAGGTGCTGTCTCCATGTGTCATAAAAACAGTCTCATGGACTGCAGTAAAAGCAGAGGTCAGCTGTTAATGGAGTACCCAAAAATTTGCAGAAGGTTCAGTTTAGTGTTACCGGAGAGTAGTACCGGACCTAATGTTGAGAGATGTTAATGTGAGATGGATGATAATACTTGACACATTCTTTCTGAGAGTAGCTATTGCATGAAAATAGCTCCTCTGAGGATGGATCTGTCTGAAAGCTGTCTGAACATGAAAAGTGGTGGATCTTTGACAATTGATATATTTGACTTTACTAATTGTTTGATTGATTTTTGACAGGGGAAAGCAAGAGGAAGTAAAGTTGGCTTGTGGGTTAGAGGTGAAGCTCAACAGCGATGTGGCCATGTAGGCAAATGGGCTGGAAGACGCGGAGGACTAGTTATCTTCGTCGGCATCGTCTCTCTGGCTATCTTATGTGTGGGTATCCAGAATGTGCGGTTGGACACCACCCTTGATTCTTTATGGACACCAGGTAAATCGTACAACTTTACGTCTTTAGACAACTTTTATGTTCAACAAGAATTGTGTGTTCCACCCTACTCGAAGATCACATTCAGTTTCTCGGCCATTATAAGTCTTGCCTTGCTTCGCTTCAATCTGACTTAAATTATGACTCTTCTTTTATCACACACGTAAAATATGCTTTTGGGAATGCCTGATTACTTTATGATGTCTCATCTGAGCCCTATTGAAGATGTGGTGTAACAAAACTTCCTTTACTTCTCATGTGAATTCCTTCCCATGTAGCTCATTGTTGTGGGGTTTCTTATTCAGAGATGAAGTTACTTGCGTGTGTGAGCTTCTTTTGATACCTTTTCCGTATTGTGTTGCATGTTTGTGTGTGTTAATCCAAGCGTTACTTGTTAAAAATGTGAAGGTGGTGAGATTAAGACGTTGACCGGATGACAAGCAAGTTAGGGGCGTAAGGTTTAAGAAAAATGTATGAACTGACTTTTATGCATTAGCAGATGAGAAATAACGAGCATTTACCTCAACGCATTAACGGCTTGTCATTACTTCTCAACTTCATTCGCTTCAGCGTGCAAGAGATTTAGAGGTTCCTTTTGTATTCCAAACTACCGTGCAAACTCGGAACGAATTCCAGACATTCCTAGAATGAATTGCGTGAATCATCTTAACATGAGATCATGGCCGGCAGGGTACTTCTCATAAATGCAGGCGGTACTTATAGGCTCAGAAGTTACAACAAGGAGGGATCTGTAGTCACAGGTTGCGTGAAGCTGGTCTAAAGGCAAGGGAACAGATGAGTGTGAAGGTTTTATGGGGGTTAGGGGATATGAAGGCATTCTCGTTGTGATAACGCTTTTTATGGCTCGGTCAAGACCAACTGGAAGCTTCTTCACCTAATAGCAGTGTCAGAACTAGTTACGCCCTTGATGAAGTCCAGAAGAGGATGGAGACGACTCAATTAGTCTGTTTTCATGTCAGTCGTCAGGTTCTATGTGATAATGTTTTAAGATTGCGTATCATTATTCAAGCCTGTTCTTACAGTACATTTTCATTTTAACGCGATGCTCTACCAGAATTTTATACACTTTCCTTAGCAGGAAAAGTGAAACATGGGGTTCTCAGCCAGATAAACAATTTTCCATCAGACCACTGACCACTATAATGAAGACTTGATCACTTGATTATCATTTTTGTTGTCACCTATTCAAAAGCTCAATTTTGTACACTGTCTAGAGTGAAGGGTATGTAACAAGTAAGCAATGAGGAGAGTGATATTGTCTGAAAGCCTTGTGAATGACATGTCAGGTGTCTCCAGTTGGAGAAAATTAATTTTGTTTTTTCTTCCTTCATTCTTTCTGCTTTGGTGGCCCATCATTACTGCTGCTTTTCTGTATCCTCTTTTTTGTTTGTCTGAAATGGTGACAGACAGCAACGGCTCTAGACTTTCCATGCAAACTGTTTTCCCAAATTGACGTGTACATGCCCATTCTTATTCCAGACTCTGGGAGATTACTTCAGGAGACTAACTACGTAGCCAGGATTTCAGGACTTACGACAGATACAAATGAGATGGTGATTCAAACCCCTAAAGTTGGAGCACATCACTCAATATTACACCCAAAAGCCGTACTAGAGCATCTTGAAGTTCTCCAAAAAGCTTTGTCTGTCACGATAGATCTATATGATATGTAAGCAAAAACAGAAAGGTGGAGATATAAGTGCATTCTCTACAACGGTGTGTCTTCTTCTTTAGTACGTGGAGCCTGAAGGACCTGTGCTACTCTGCCAACATTCCTACTTTTGATGTTCAATTCATTGACCAAATTTTTGAGAAAATATTCCCCTGTGTCATCATCACTCCACTAGACTGTTTCTGGGAAGGAGCTAAACTCCTTGGTCCTGATTTCCCAATACAAATTCCAGGATTTCCTGGACCATTAAAATGGACCAATCTCAATCCTCAGGAGCTTCTCATGAAGGCTCGTATGGTTGGAGATGTGAATTCTGCAGGCTTCCCTTTTGAAATCCTCGAGGGTTTTATGAAAAGAGCTGGAATCGGGAGTGGCTACCAGGAGAAGCCTTGTTTGGATCCTCTGGACCCAGATTGTCCGATTACTGCTCCTAACAAAGATTCACCGTTGCCACCCGATGTAGCGTCAATTTTGGCTCAAGGCTGTTTTGGGTTTGCTCCCAGATTTATGCATTGGGCTCCAGACCTTATCATCGGTGGTGCTGTTCACAACAAATCTGGTCAAGTTGTCAAGTAAGTCACAATGTGTAAATTTTCTATGGCTTTTGAACCAACTGGACCAATATACTTGTTTGATTGTGTGTGGCATGTGAAGGTAGACAGACAGGTAGGTAGGTAGGTATTGCATTAGTGTTACATGCATGTAATTACATATCCTAGTATGCCATGCATGTAAAGCTTGTTCTAAAAAACGATAATTTTTAAAATAAAAAAGTCGATTGAACGAAAACCTGTCAGATTAGAAGTAAACATCTATAAAGATTCCTCAAGGCGGAGTGAATGCTTTGATACTATTGCTCAATTCCTTTGTCGGAACATAATAATCAGGACTTCTTTTTTGATGACATAATAAATGCCTTTTCATGATCCATTTTAAACGTGAGAGTAACAGGAGTCCTGACTTAAGTAAACAAATGGAGCCTGAATGATATTCAGATTTTTGCATGAGCTACAATGGAATTCCAAGGCAAGAATTAACTCGCCTTACGTACTGAGTCGTCCTGCTGGGATTTCCTTTTGAATATTCATAAGCTCAGTATTTAATCATTATTCATTTAATTAAGTAGTTTGTTTCATGTAGGTTGGATGGATGTGCTTTTTGTTAATTATTACAAGTGGCTAATAACTGTGGAATGGAATACTCAAGGTAGTTTTTATATTTTGTTTGGCAGGGCGGGTGGTCTTATGTCAACAGTTCAACTGATGTCCTCTTCAGAGTTGTACGAATATTTCCGTGAAACTTGGCGTTTGCATCATGTCGAATGGAGTGAGTCAAAAGCTCAGGCCGTCCTAACGGCATGGCAAACTCGATTTGCCTCAGAGGTATCTCTGCTGTCGAAGGATGAGGAAAGAAGTCAACAGTTTAACTTCTACTCATTTACCCCGGCTGGGCTTGATTCAGTTGTCGAAAGCGCATCACAGTTCTCCTGGTCCTGGGGTGTCCTGCGTGTCCTAGGTACGGACTACGGAATAAAAATGACCAAAATGACTTTGAATTTTAATCGCTTCATTTCATGACTTACAGGTGTCATTTGCGCAGCAGCGATAGTGGGTACAGTATTCGGAAATGCTGGAGGAGATAGCAAAATCAAAACCTCATGGAAAGTTCGCCTTGGGCTTGTGTTGGGGGGCACACTGGTTGCCCTCTTAGGTACTGCTGCTGGATGTGGAATAGCAGGATTCTTGAAAATTCCTTTCAATGTGGCTTCAGGTAAATTTAAACACGAATTTATTGCAGATGTAATTTTTTATTAGCATACCTTTTACCTTACCGAACCACTCTTGGCAAAAATATAAAGTGATGGTCATTGAATGTTTTTGTGATGGTTATAGTGCAAGTTCTCCCATACCTGACGATGTCAATGGTTTCTCAAGTATTCTACATTCTACTGTACTCGCAAATCAATTCTTCATGTGATGCAAAGTCGACTCTGAAGAAGCACGGATGGTCTTTGATGTTGGGAGTTGTCGCTGCGGCGGTTTTCATCGCAGCTGGAGCACTTTTTCCCATCCCAGCCGTCAGATCGCTTGCACTTCAGGTAATTCTAAAAAAATGTGTGCGTGTGGGCAAGGTGCTTATTCCGAAAAAACATTATATTGATTGCAGGGGGCTATATTCGTCACAACAAGTTCATTTGCTCTGCTTCTATTGTATCCGGCTTTGTGCCAGATAGTTCTCAAGAAGCGTAAAAGCAGTAGTAGTTCTGGCGATGGGGTCCCGATGAAAGTCATGAATAACAGTTCTGTGAAAGAAAAAGGTTTATCATCAACACCATTTCTTCCAAATGAATACAGTACATGCAGCAAGTCAAAAGGAAACTTGAAGAACAACAATATTAATCTGAACAATGCGAAAAGTTTCTGCGAACCAAAAAAAGAAAGAAATGATGAAGAATGCAAAGATCATGCGATTAAGTCAGATTTATTGGATCTTGAGGCTGGACAACGTGAAAGCAGGGATGGTATCGTTGAAGCTTTATGTTCCTCCAAGAATTGGGTGGAGCTTTATCTTGCTGTAATAAATTGGAAGTGGTTCACGGTAAGTCAATCTCTTGGATTTTTATCTTTCAAAAACTTGACATTTGGTTTCACGGTGAAACTCTCACAATGAGATTGCCTCTACCCTTGAAGTAATTCTACTATGCTTTGTGACAAAAGCCATAAAGTCGGCTGAACCTTTCTTTTTCTTACTTGCGATGCAGGATTGCATACAGTATGCAATACCACCATTCTCAGCTGTTATTAAGAAGCTTTATTTTGAATTGCTTCGACCTTTTTACAAATCTCGGTAGGAGTGAAGCCAAGTGTTCAGAAGCCAATATAACTTTAGCTGTTGCCGATCCCCAATTGCATGTTTGTGCAATCAAAAGTATTGGTCATTTATTGATCTTCCTCCACAACGGTTGTAAAGTAGTGGGCAATCGGCTAAACTTCGTAAAATTTTATATCTTTTGGCCTGTGCTGGTAATTAAGTCATTAAATATTTGGGTCATCTGGTATTTCTAGGGTATTGTGTTGGTGGCATATCTAACCATGATCAGTGTGGCTGGAATGGGGATCTCAAGATTGCGACTTGGGTTACCCATCACCGATGTGGTTCCTTCTCACTCTGCGGAATGGGAGTTCTTGACAGCTCAAGGAAAATTGTTCCCCGTCTACCACATGAAGGCCGTCACGAAAGCAAACTTTGATTATCCAAGCAAACAAAAGTAAGCTTCACAAGAAGTTATGTTAGAAGTTGTCAGATATGTAAAATCCTTTTGCCTGGTAGGTTGCTCCATAAATTTCACGAAACAATGAGCGGATTGCCTTGGGTGATCAGAGATGACAATGGAGGAGTCCCTCCCATGTGGCTGTCAGTATTTCGATCGTGGCTTTTGAGACTGCAGACTGTATTCGACAAAGAATGGAAGGATAAATATTTGCACAAAGAAGGCTGGACAGAGCTGGCCAGTGCTGATGGAATTCTTGCTTGGAAATTAGCCGTTCAGACTGGACATGTTGATCATCCTGTCGATATTACTCAAGTGAGATTTGAAACCTTCTTAAAAGTTTGCAAGTTTAGACGATAACATGTATCATGTTTTGTAGATACCGAACAACCGTCTTGTGAGCAACGATGGAGAAATCAATCCCCGAGCATTTTATGTCTACCTCACTGCATGGGCATGGAACGATCCTTTGGCATACGGATCTACCGCAGCTAATTTAAAACCAGAGCCACGGTCTTGGGTTCACAGTCCTGAAGATAAGGATTTAAAAATTCCTAAGTCTGCTCCAATCAAATACGCAGAGATTACATATTTACTCCGTACTTCACAAGACGATGAAGCACAGGAACAAAATCAAGGTAATTTAACACAACATCTTGATAGTCGTGTAAAAATTGCAGTATTCTTACTTTGGTATTGACTTTTACAGAATCACAAATCTTAGCTTTCGTGAGAGAAATCAGGAAGATTTGTGAGGATTTTGAGGCTCGAGGCTTGCCCGTTTTTCCATGGGGGATACCATTCAGGTTTTACGAGCAGTACTTGAACCTTCCAATAAACTCAGCAATTGTTTTGGGACTTGCGGCTGGAATGACCTCAATTATATTGTTCTTCTCGCTCGGATTTTCTGTTCGTCCTGTAGCAGTAGTTGTACTCACGTCGTTAGTCACTATGTCCCAAATTGCCGGCACAATCGGCTGGTTAGGCGTTGGACTAAATGCTCTTCCGGTTGAAATTTCCCTACTGGGTGTTAGTCTAATCGTATTTATATCCATCCAGATAGTTGTGGTAAGTTCGTTAACGACATTTTAATTATTAAGAGTGAAGTATCTGTTATAATGTGAACTCTAATTATTTAGGCATTTTGCTGCATTCCTGGAACCTTCATTACAAGATACTCAGTGTCCTTTAACTTAGTTGGACCACCATGTGTTCAAAGTCTTGTGTTAATCACAATCACAGCTTTAATTCTCTACTCTCCCGATTTTACATTTATCTTCACACATTTCACACTTCTCGTAGCTTTATCAGCCATCTTTTCATTAGTTAACTGCCTTCTGCTGTTACCGTTTTTACTTTCTATCATTAAACCACATTGTTGGTTGGTTGGATTGTCGTCAGAAGATCCAGCTCTCCTTCTTCCATTAACTCCTTCCCCAGTGTTAAAGAGAGGAAGCTCGAAATCTGGAGGGAGTCGAAGTAATGGAGGAGGAAGTCGTACCGGTGGAAGAAGTTACTCTTCATCTCGTAGTAATAATTACCCTCCTCCTCCTTATAATTTCCGTGGTTCTAACTCCAAGGGATATTTTTCATCGTCCGGCCGTGGAGGCGCAAGTCGAGCACCCAGTGAAAATAGTCTTTCTACAATTACAGAGGAACCTACATCGTGTGCTACAAGACGGTTAGTGCTGCATTTTTCTTTAAAGTAAATGGTGTGCAAGTACATTGTAATTTAATATGTTGATTCGTTTACAGAAGCACGGAGGTTGTAGTGCAGCCTCAAGTAGTCGTTGAGACCTCCTTTGATCAGCGAGATTCGTCTACAACGACGACAAAGGTTTCAGCAAAGTTAAAAGTCGAAGTTCACTCTTCATTGCATATCAATGCTCATTCTAGTGTAAATACCTCGTCTAACATGTAAGTATTTCATTCGTTGTGTTCATTTTATTCTTTTTTCGTTTCAACTAACGAAATCCTATGTTTATTAGGAGTGAAAACTCAGGCACATCGGCCTCTACAAGCAGCTCCGGAAGTTTCACAACTTCGTCCGCATCGTCTTCTACATCTTCGTATAATGAAAAAGGCGCAGCTGACGATTAGGGTATAATAGTGATATTGAAGTTTAGTGGAGACGTTGTTTTTACTCGGATCTAGTGACTTACACGTGGATGGGGATGCAGAATGAAGTCTCCTCCATGCCTTATACCTTTTGACCAAAGTATGATGTATTTTTGAGCGCAGATTTTGTGTAATATGTAACGTGTAAGTAAATTAGTTAAGTGTTTTGTATAAATGTATATTTGTACACGTAGAATCTCGAAAGTGAAAGTAAGTTAATGAACAAAGGCTTCTTTTTCGCAAGCTAATGACATACAAATGCTCACATCAGGTCGTAAATGTTACCTTTTTATACTGACAACACCTCAGAATTGCCACAAAATATTTTGCATGTTATGCTAGCAGTAGACGCGTTTTTAACTTCGCTAAGTATTACTCTATTTCCAACGAAATTCTATAATTAACTTGTTTTGTGCTCGTATGTCCTACTGTACTGACAATACAAATCATAACATAAAATGCGGGTTTCTTCTGTTGAGCCCTTGAAACTCCTAAGGCAGCTAGCTACCTCATTGCAACTTAAGGTCTAAAACTATTTATGCAAAATGACAAAAAACTTACAATAAATATACGCGAATGACACAAATGATCCAATGTCTTTATTACATCGAGAAAATCATTTAATTTCGAGAGCATCATTGGGACACAGCATTGAATTCAATCCATTGCACAATCGTATTACAATCAGTACCATTAAATAAATCAGCGTACATAAATCAGGAGCAAGTTGAGTTGGTCTTTTTACAGGACTGATCGGTAGATATCCTGAGGATTGAGGGTGAAGGTCATGGGCCCAGAGGATCCATCAGGCCTAGCCATCGGTCGAGGAGCAGTTACCGTCACGGTCACGGGATCCAAGGACTTGATCAAAGATGCAGGATTCGTTCCAAGAGGAGCCATCTGACACGGAATGCTCATCGGTTGGCCTTCTCCAGAACCTCGACCTTTAAGAATTACAGAAAAGTTAGCGTTTCAAACCTTACGGAACCTTGTAAATTGATACATCATTAAGATTAAGAGAGTCTCTTACCAGGACCAGCAGCACTGAGGAAAGCTCTTGGAGCTGGAGCTGATCGTCCGACCTGAGACTGCGAGTAGCTCGGCCGTGAGTAGCTCTGCTGTGGGGAGATGACTCCTGAACAAGCCATTCCTGCACTGCTCATGCCCCCAGAGTCTGAAACACAAGTATTTTGGCATTTTCAGAACATTTTCCTTCATCCCAAGAGAACATTATGATTATGTTAAAACTTACTGGTGTATCCGCTGAGTCCAGTTCCCTCCGACCATTGGAGACAATCTTGAACGCGGTGGTTTTCACCTCGACGCGACATGTTGGGTGCAGAAGGGCTGTTTCCAACTCCATACGAAGTTCCGAGCATGTACGGCTCGTAGCGAGGAGAGCAACCGTTGGGATTCATCTTTGCTTCACAAAATTTGGCAGAAACCGAAAACGAAAACTGAAAATTTGAAAATTCAAACTGTTTGATGTGCTCCTTTCGCTGTCCAAATCGCAAATGAAAATGAGGCAG
>JAQGAB010001496.1:0-16063 GCA_034696565.1 Isotomurus graminis
TGAACTTTTATGACTTCATCGGTGAAATAACTATTTTTATAACAATGAGTCTGGTTGGATAATAATCTATTTTATTGTTACGCTGGAATAAATTACTTTGCACGGACTCTGTCTTCCAATTAGTAACGCTTGTAGTAACCATCTGAAGCATTTATTGAATTGGACACACTTGTGTATACACAATGAATTATATACATACGTCTTTTCTTACAATACGAAGACACGAAAACATAATGTATTTTTGCATCATCATGTCTATTTTAAGTCTTTTTCTTCAGGTCTACTGGTGAGTTTGTACTTTGTACTTAAAATAAGGCAAAATGTAATTGAAAGATAAAAAGATAAATCTGTTCTGATGGTTATGTCACACATCAAAAGGTAAAGATTAAGGCTAAATGTTCTCACAGCTCATCATCAAGTTTACCAGCGTAGGGATTAGGATCCACATAATCGACTTCATTCTCTTCGCCATCTTCATCATCAATGCATTCAACAACACAAGCTTCTGAGATGACTTCGCCCTCAAAAGCTTTTAATGACTCATGGGAACGCACAATTGATTCTATGCACTTGGTTATCTGTGCAAACGTCTTGCCTCTGCCTTCCTCAGGGTCGAATATAACAAAATATCCTCCTTCCTTACTGCTGCTTCGACTGAGATGGTTGGAAGTAAGCATTGTGCCCAAGCCGTGTGGGAACTTGACGAGAGAATATCCTTTGGGGAAGTGCTGCTGATGGTTATCATCGGAAGAGTAAGCCACAAATATGCTTGGGTGTTTCTCATACCCATTCAGACTCAAGGTGCATACTTCCTCGTCTTCTTTAAATGACTTTACTTGTAGGTCGATTATTCTTATGGATGTGAGGGGAAGAGGAAGTGAGGACTCTCCCTTTATTAAAGCGGAGTCGGGTTGGAAGGAACAACTTATGTTGGTCCATTTGGTGGCGAGCCTTAAGTCTTTTGCAGGTTGAGTGAGGAGAGGAAGTAACACTTGCGATCCGCAGGAATGGCGGATGTCCTCAGTTATGGATGGATCCATGTAGTTCCAGTATGCTGTGACTAGGAGGTCTTCGCCTCGACCTGGAGTCCATGTTGAAAGGATGTCCAGGACTTTGTGGATTGTGAGTCCAAAGGGATTGGTCTGTTGGTGGGTGGAGACTTGTTTTTGGGGTGGACCAGGTTTGTTGGGAGACGAGGGTTTAATCGGATGAAATGTTAATAGGAGAAGTAACAGTAAATGCGGTGATGATGATGGTGGATATTTCCTCCAATGCATTTTAAGGGGTTTTTGCTGTGTACCAGGAAATTGGAAAGTGTTAATGAGTAAGTTAGATATGCTAATTGTGAGTTAATATGTTAGACTTACATGAAGTATTGGTTTTGTACGAGTTTCCTTGAGATGAGGAATATGGAGGCTTTAATTACCGGAACAATGCAGAATTTTGTCTAGATGCGAAAATAGTGTTTTTATTTCATTTGTATTGAGTAGGGAAACTCGGGCAGATGTGAGTTTCCTACCGGCATTTTTTCCCAGTGCTGGAGTCTCAAACTCATAGTACAAAAACGGACTAGGGACTCCCTTATGATGATTTACAGCTATCCTTCCCATTACGTCCCGTGAAAGGATTAAAATTAGAAGAATGCTCTGACAATGAGTAATTTTCTCCATTTGAGGGTTAGTTTATGAGAAGGACAGGGAACTTGGTTGCAATGGTTGTTGAATGAAGTACTGTTGACTGTATGAAATTCATGGGTCTGTTGCATGCAAAATTAATTATTAATAATTCATAAATCCACTTGACATGGAGTTCGTTGCTACCAATAATTATTACTAAACCATGAGATGTCTTAAAAAGTTACCTAAGTATGGAATAGAAATCACTTGCATGGCTATCAGTAGGAAGCTAGATAATTAAATGTAAATATTGCGTAAACTTGGACAAGGCTTTTGTAGGCAATAACACGCGCTTGTCTCTAGATTGAGGTGAAATTATCAAATTAGAATGCAGCATGCCTGAAGTACCTTTGAGATTGCTTTTGCAGCTGCCCGTTGAATTTTGGAAAGTCACAAGAGACCACCTTCTCTGTTCATTAAAGTAGAAAGCAATTAACGGAAATGCGGAAGTCACCTTTGCTTCTATGTTTTTCTCGAAGGACTCCCACTCTACTTTATCTAAAAGCTTTTACGAGTAATAAAACATTAGCAAGATGGAAAGGCAGTTTATTTGGTTGAGGAACTTCCGTCCACACATGCTTCTTTGCTCAATATTCATGTACTTCGTAATAGTTTAAGTGGCTCGTGTCTATATGATGTAGTGAGTGGATCATTTAAGTATCTGCTTACTGCTTAGCAGCATCAGAGACGCTGGACATACTCGTTCATTGGCCTTTCGTAAATTGGACTAGGATTGGATGAATTTAGATCCCTTGTGAGCTGGAGAAAGTATAGTTTTCCTCATACTGGGGGGAATACATGCGAAGGACTTTCTACATAAATCTACATTCTTTATTCGGGTATTCTGCTGGGCATTACGACTGGGGGACTTGGATATCTTTCGTAGATCCTTTGTAGTCTAGTTTGTCTTCGTGCTTTCTCCAGGATTCGTGTTGTGATGTAGCAATGCGGATACAGTGGAGCGGTACGGAGGTATGGAGAAAATCAATACTCTCCCCGAATCGGTTTATCCACTTTTCCAAAACAAACTTTGTGATCAACTCGCTCTTGCTTTTTCATCTTGTTTGTTAGGCATTTCTCATCAAACTATACTTACGATTGGAAGTGGTAGACATCCTCTGTCACTCTTCTTGATTGATTTATCTTTGCGCCTAATTAGTTACACTCCTCATAGTAGAGTCTCCGCAGTAGCATGAGTTGTAAATCCGGAAAATAACAACGCAAAGGTTTGGAGGTACATTTTGTGTGACTCATTATTGTCTTTCAACAATCGTAATGTGATTACGAAGGTTTATCAAGTGAGAATTATTAAGGAAGATTAAAAACAAAGCCGAAGTTCCAATGCCCTTGAGTATACGTCTACGTCCAAACATGGAGGGACGATATTCGGTGGAAGTTTGTTCCTGGGACTTGACAATGGGAGCTGCAGCTAATGTCTTGGGAAAACTGTTCCTACGTAAGTTGAGAATAACTGTAAAAAATACTAAACTATTACAAGAACTGTAAGGAATAATAAAAGTTGGTTTGCAGGAGGGACAAGTAGCTCGTCTCAGAATATTCCTGAGGCGATTGATCATGTTGGGATTATTGTGTACAATCGGTTGTATGAATTCGGGCACAATGGAATTCTCAAGAGCTCTGTGAGTTTCAAGTGAACAGATGCCACTCCAGAAGAGAATGTGAATTGACATGTGATTGATGTGATGATATCTTTAGATTCCACGGACAGGAGAAGATCCAGTACCGCAATATCCAGGATGTAAGTTAAGGAAGCGAGAGCTACTTGGGCATACGTCCAAAAGCAGAGCAGAATTTGTGGAATGGATAGTTAACGTTAAATACGGTGAATTCAGGTCAGTCTGTATTTCCCAAATGTCCAAGTGGGTCATACAAAGAAAATGTTATTAGTTTCATCACTGACAGTTTCTTCTTCTGTTTAGGGGATCAAATTACGACATGATAACTCATAATTGTATTGACTTTGCTAAGTCTGTCTGCGAGTTTCTTCAAGTTCCGCCATCTCCTAATTGGGAGAAAGTGAGCAACTGGGCCAAAACCAAGTAATTCTTAATCTCAAAGATATAAAACACGGAGACATTTTGTAACTCTTGAAATTGTTTCACAGTCGTAAACTGGCAGATGTTCTCACGAGGGGATTTCGGTCAAGGAGCTTGAGGGAAAATGGGCGATCAATTTCTCTCCAGGAAAGTTCCAGCTCCGCAGATGGAAGTAATTCTACTTCTGGAGTTGTAAACTCTGGAAACCAAGGACCAAGTCAAATTGTTGGCTCGAGTTCTCCCAGACGTAGGAGGTTTTCTGTGTGCAGTGCCATTAGTCGTGCAGATAGAGTCAGTCTCAGATCAGCCTCGATGGAAACTCGTAAGAATAATTAAGAATCTTACTTTTATCACAAAATAATGAAAGTTCATTTACATTACACCCTAATTATCTAATTTCAGTTCCTCCAACTTACGAAGAGGCGTTGAGGATGTCGTACAGAAGAGATTCCGCACCGAAGTACGAGGATTTAATACGAGAATAGGGCCACCTGAGATTACCTGGAACTATTTGGAACTGCTGCTACCTATGATGCTCTCATTTACTTCTTGACACTCTACTTCCGTCTCAAGTAGTATTAAAAGACCGTTGAAAGGGTTTATTACAAGTGACATTCCAGAACAGTTAAGCATACCAAACAGGATTTGTATTGAAGAAAGTTTGTGAATCGAAGCTTACAAAACAATATTATAAGGAATTACTGTATCTTCTCAACAACGAATTCTTATCTGATCTTTTTCAATCTTTACGGAATGTATTCTATAACTATACCAGTCAAGATCTCTAAGAAAGCTGAACTTTGTCAATGTTAAAAATTGTACCTAAGTCTATGAAAGTGGAATAATAAATCTACTATCTAACTGATAAAACTAAAATAGTGATTTTAGTTTTCCTTAGTTTACTAATCCTGATAAGCTCCTCAGCTGATATCACAGACCTTCTGGGCACGTTCAATTTTCTCCTCCAGCTTACTGCAAATTAAGTCTTCGAAGACGATAAGGGTCGCTAGGAATTATAATGGGACTTCCTTTCCTGAGGGTTATCGAAGGAAGCCACAGTCAAGTCAATCCATTCCCTGAAGAATGGAACGGATGTAAAGTACTCGATAGTTTTGTTCACGTGATCTTTCCTAGTCGAACAAGGTTTGGTAGAATCCTCATCTGAAATTCCGTAACTCACTACTCCCACCAGTATCGGAAGTTCAATTCCATCTGTGACATTGTTGAAGATAACCATAGGTCCTCCACTGTCCCCGTTTCCCACGTGTACTAACTTGTCTTCATCTTCTCCTCGACTTAATGTGCAGAGAGTAGAGTTAAATACTGTGAGGTACTTGTAATGCTTAATGATGTCGTGATCTGTTAAGGTAGGGTATTGTAACTCCATGTCTCTCCGGGTGCAATAAGTTTGATTCTGAATAAGGAACTTCTTAGCTGCTTGAAGGATGTCGGGAGATTCGAGATTGTCCAGAAAAAATCCATCCGTATCATTAGACAAAAATGCGTCTCCCCATCCACTTACAAATGCTTCTCGTCCAGTATAATCTTCACCTGAGGGAAATGCATATTATAAGCTTTGAGTTGATAATCTTGGGCTATTAAAAAGTTTAAAAAATAAAGGTATACCTCTTGTAGCCATTCGAATAGGTTGAATATGTTGATGACGTTTAATAGGAGTTTTAACACGAATAATGGCAATGTCATTAATAACTAGCTGGGCATCATAAGCGTAGTGCAACGTGATAGATTCGATTTCATAATCAAATGATGGAATAGAAGATTTCGAGTCATCCGTGCACACATTGGAATCCCCTACCACAGCTTTTATCATAGAAATGTTCAACATTCCATTCCACTTGGACCTAGAGAATAAAAAGACCCCTCTGAAGTGTTTCTTGCCACAATCGCTTCAATTAAATTCGTCTCCAGTGGGATTATTCCAACTTACGTTCCATAAAAGCAATGAGCAGCGGATAAAATAAAGCGGTCGTTGATTATCGAGCCACCACAAAAGTGTTCTCCTTCTAAAAGTGAGCAGTTTTTACTTTCTCCACTCACTTCTCCAGCGGAATGATCATTTGTTTTATTAGGGCTTTTTCCTACAAAACTCCCTGGAGGATCAGGTTTGAGTCTAAAGCTGACTTGCCACGGGACGGAGGTAATAACAGACTCCTCTCCGTTGACAATCTGTGATGGTTCCAATTCATTCCTATCCAGATGGGATGTTCTCATGAAATTCTCAGCATTATGGATGTATACGCAATGGCACATAAAATAAGATTACTTTATGTCTGCCCTAGTAGATCGTCCTGGTTGTCCTCCAGAGTCACCAGGCTCTGTGGTAGCAGGTGGAGTGCGAGACTCTAGAGTTAAAGGGTCATCAAAAACACTTTGAAGGGTGACATCATCATTAGTCCCCAGATCTTGGTCGTAGTCGTACATCCTGAAGACAGGAGTGAGCAGAGATCTCTTCTCCTTGAAGGGCACTTCATACTCGTAGATGGAATCTTAAGAGTCAGCATAAAAAATTAGGATCAATAAAGGTGAATTGACATAAGGGGTTATGTGAGACAAGGGAAAACTAACTCTGGTCTGATAGATCGGAGGAATACTTTCTCCTTGGAGTTTGTAGAACTTTAATGTCCCACCGATACGAGGGACTTGACATAACAGCAAGAATGGTGAGTGTGTGCATGTCTTTCACTGAAGGAGATTCTTTGTCGATGAGAACTAGAAAGAGTAAAAGTACGTACACTCGCATAACCTAGTTGTAATGGGGCTAAAAGCTTCATCATATAGAATGCCATAAGTTCTGTGTAAATGTAGATTACATGAGTATCCACTTAGATTCCCACAGCGAGCTGGAGGAGTCCATGAACCGAATCCTTTGAGGAATATCATGTCGGACTCACAGCTCCCAGCAGTATCGTCAATATCTCGGAAAGACTGACCATCCATTTCAACATGAACAAAGTCCACTCTGGAATCATTTGAAAGCAAAATTAGAAGAGCTTTGTACACCAAAATATTTCATCGATCTAACCGTATGGAAACCGTATCCGGTTGTATTTTAACTTTGGCATCACAAATCAAGTCTCCACTTAAAGATTCCGGGTATTTGGCAGACTTGAAATGAATGAGTCTCTGCCCTGCGGAAGTCTCTCCACAGGATATCGTTGATCGAACTAGAGCTGTACATTTGTAAAGCAAGTGAGAAATGTTCAAATGTTTGATGTTTGATTGACCAGAAGGAATTCATGGAAATTGAGTTTGGATGAACTCGAATTATATCTCACTTACGGTTACAACAGTACAATGCATTTGAACATATTCCGTTGATTCTTCCTCCCCTTCCAACACAGAGATGTGGGTCCTTCGTACAATATCCGGAACATTTTACACCTGAGCGATTTATCAAACGACTAAATGTGAGTATTAGTTACAGGATGGTTTTAATTATTATTGTCACTGTACTTTGATTATTAACCCCTATTACATAGTGAGTAGAGACAAAAGCAGCCCCGAATGCGATTATTGCAGTGAATACGAATATCGAGTTAATTGGGTAGCTACCCATATTTATTCCCTAATTGATTCAGCTTTTCCATGACCAAGAAAATTGGGTAATCACAAAAGACTACTGAGACAGACTGACTAAGTTTATTCCATTAGATTAATTAACTTGTTTAACTACCCCTAGTATACGTAAGTCTTAAGTGGAAGGGTGTCTGTCGAGAGGCACAAGGCCTATGATTGTCTAACTCTAAAGGGCAAATATACTTTTAACTTTGCATAAATCGTCATGCTTTGGTCTTTAGTCTGCAGGGGAGATTATCTGAATGGATTATTTTTCAGAATTGTGGAGGAGCAAATTATAATGACCAAATGATGCAAGCGTTTACATGTATGCATGCTGGTTGTTCATTATTTTAGGAAGCCCAAGGACTTGCAAAATCCACTAGAGTAGTTTTTATGTTGGTTGGTGCAAGCAAGTGAGATAATGAAGCAACAGGAAGCTGTACATACTCCTTTGATGCTGATCTCGATACGATAATGAATGATATCCGAGTGACTCTGTTGTGCTTTACCTCTGCAGTGAATGGAATGTCAGATGAGATTGTTTTATATTTCCATTTCCTGGCCCATCCTCTCCTGTTAAATCTCATCGAATTCTCATTTATTCAGCTGTACTTGGCTTTGTAAATTGTGATTATAATTCTTGTGTGCCAAAATTCGCATGGAACTTTATGGGTAGTGCCAAAAGTTATGCAACTCACAAAGTTAGTCGTATTTGTCCTGAGCATTCATTGATATTGATACGATTATGATAGTTCGCTGTTTCATTGCTTCCATTAGCTATACCCTCTATAGAGATTTTATACGCATTAAAAAATGCGGAGATAAATATTTCCCTATTGTTTAGCTAGTAGTTCCAAAATTCAAGGTTAACTTCAATCGTCAAATCCAGAAATACTCTGCTTTTTAAAGGAATGTTAAATGTGTATTCATATGTTCATTTCCACAAAACAATGTACCTGCCCTGTAACGACATATTTTACTCAGCTTTTAAACTAAAATGACTTTAAAGACTTAAAACTGCTTATAAAAGTTGCCTTTGTCCCAGGCGTTCACAATCCTTCAAATGACACTTTCTTTTAGAACAAGCAAGATATCCAATTAAGTTGCATAATGGGCGCATTATTAAGATAAGGCAGTGATGCTTATCCGAGTGTGACACAGGAATGATAAGATTAACTCACGCAGAGGGAGGACGGAGGAAATGCAGCGTGAGAAAGTCTCGCCTTGCCCCGCACAGCCCGCGCACACCCCGTCTTCCCGTCTCACTGTCAATATTTACATCTCCCAACCTGAACTTGTTTTGTTTCTAGAAACACTAAATATTAATTAATTGTTGCATCAGTGGAGGAATATTCTTGTCGGTGGGGATGGTGGCATTAGGATCTCTGGAAGATGAGGTGGACAACTCGACATCAACGTTGGTGGGAGGTGGAGGGCCTTCTTCGACATTAGTTCCTCCTGGTTCTTCAGTTGTTGGTGCGACGGCGACATCTCCTAAAGGGAATTCTTCGCCGCCGTCGAATGTATCGGTATCAGCGGATACAGTGCTTGCCACTGCAGGGTATGACCATACGATTAAAATCTGGCAGATTCATACTGCTTTGTGTCTCAAGACGTTTCAACATCCGGATTCGGTGAGTATTAATTGACTTAATTGTAATAGAAAGTAGTGGAAGCTAAATTCAGGAATATAAAGAGGTTAATTTTGGGTTTGGGTTGTTCTAGCAAGTGAATGACTTGAAAATAACACCGGACAGGAAGTTAGTAGGGGCCGCGGGGTTCCAACATGTGAGGATTTATGATGTTCATGGCTCTAGTCAAAGTCCTATGTTGAATTTCGAAGGGTTGTCCAAGAACGTGACTACCATTGGATTCAATAAAGACGCGCAGTGGATGTTTTCTGGAGGAGAGGATTGCTACGCGAGGATTTGGGATTTAAGGTTGGGTAATAATTAGTTTTTGATGGGTTTTGCAATGAGCAAGTGGAGTGATGATGGAATGTTGATTAAATTTTTTTAGAACGAATAGTACTCAGAAGTTATTCCACACACATTCTCATCCAGTGACGTGTGCGACATTACATCCTGACAACACGCAGCTCATCATTGGAGATCAGAATGGGACTATTCATGTGTGGGACTTGAGAAATGATCGTAATGAACAAAGAGTAAGAGGATTGTGTTGATTGTTTAATCTTTAATGAGGAATGCGTGAACTCTATTTTCGATTTCATTTGGTAGAGTACTGAACAAAGTGGTCCAGTTCCTGTACAACATGTAGCCATCGACCCTTTGGGAAACTACTTAGCTGCTGTAAACAATAGAGGAAATTGTTATGTATGGAGTTTAGAAGGTACAGTAGTAAAATTTTGGTTTTTGGTCTGAAGGGCGGAGATCAAACATTGCCTATTCTTTCCAGCATCTGGTGATGAGGAAGACTGTTTGAAGCTTGAGCCATTTCATAAAGTACGAGCACACAATCGCTACGCCCTGAGATGTTGCTTTTCAAATAACTCCAAGTAGGTTTTTTACCACCCTGTACTACAAAAGCGCAAACCTAAGTTTTACAATAAATTCATACAACACTATATGGTCTTGAATAATTTAGATATTTAGCAACAACTTCTGCTGATCAAACATGCAAAATTTGGGACCTGTCTGAGCGGGGTTCAGAGCCAGTTCAAGTTTTACAATGTACCGGACAGAGATGGGTGTGGTCTGCTGCATTTACAGGAGATAGTCAATACGTTGTCACAGGTATTCATTTTACTTATGTAGGATGTCTTTGGTGTGTAATGAATTATTAACAAACCGACTTTTTTACAGCCTCATCAGATAATCTGGCTAGGCTTTGGTGTGTTGAAAGCGGTCAGATAAAACGAGAGTACAATGGACATCAAAAACCGGTAACATGTGTTGCGTACAGAGACCCAAGTATGGTATACTGAAATATAGATAAGATCAATGAATTGACACTACGTGAATAAGCCAGAGTGGTCCGACTTTATAAACACACCCTTCAGGACCTTGAATAAATAAACAGTTTAAATTCGGAATTATTATTTTAAAATTTATTACGAGATTTGAAAGTGGACACCTGTGCTCTTTTTCCTGCTCCAAGTTCCACTCCTTACTCCAGACTCTTACGGCAAAATAACTCATGAGTTCAACCAACAAGCATATTCCCTGAATGAACTGTCTGTCTGTGGTCGCTGCAAAAGTTTACACAGTCAAAATTTTTGGTATCGCATGTATTACTCAGCTTTCCCAGCGATGCATCAATTGACACTATATGACAGTCATACTGTGTACTGACAGGTCAGACTTGATAAAAACACCCTTCTGGACCAATTGTAAAAATAAACAATTCAATCAAAACTCGGAATTATTAAAAAGTTTATTACGAGACTTGCATGAAATAACAATGTATTGCAAATAGGAATAATAGGTACTGATTTATAATCTGCTGGAGACTACGGCTTATAGTAATCGTAATCAGTTTAAAAATCACTTATACAATGATGGTGAATGCACCAAACGAATTTAACATCATAGCACACACATTTAGCAATTCGTTGTACACCCGTGTTACTTTGTTATTACTGCTTTCATGGGTTTTCGTATTCTACAGATTCTATAAAAGTTTCCGGGTCGGCGACTGACAATAATATATAGTATAGTTGTTTATATTAATTAAAGTATTATTGTTTAACTCTAAAAGATAACTGCCTAAACAAACAGGTATTGTTATTGTGAATGATTGCATCGTATTTCAAATGAACTGGAGGAGAGTTTGAAAGTGAAGTTTGAATGTTACAAACATTGGCTTGCTTATCTGTAAGGTCATCTTGGTATTTGCAGTGTTTTATCTCTACACTATTTCTCGTTATATTCATTCTCTTCACAAATTGCTATACATTCAATACTGCGGTTGTCATTTTCTAACCGTGTAGGACACGGTCTTTGTATTATATAAATGGAACTTGTGTGCTTTGTCGTTTATTCATGACTAAGAAGTGTCAGCTCCATAGACAGAAGGTAGGATCCTAAAATCATACAGTATTAATTGAGTGTGCTATTGTACTGCTGTACTGCTGCTGTGTAACTTAATAATTGAGTAGTTTGTCAAGTTATTCCACTTAAAGGCATGGCAAAAAGGCTTGATTTGTGGACATCAAGAGAGAGAAAGCACAGAACAAGAATGTAATCCGTCATATGAATTTCGTTAATCAAATGTGTAGAGTTGCAATGTAAGCTGGAGAAGATTTACAACGTTTATAGTCATAAGGAAACCATTATAGTCTCGTGTGTTATTTGTTAAAATCTGTCTGGCGGAATTGCTAATTATGCATAAGCAATGTTAGCTGCATTACATAGTGCAGTGAAAGTATATATTAGACCTAACAATAAGTAAAGGAAACTCTATTGCAGTTGGTTAGTATATTACTATTGGACTAAATACTTGTTGATCATACGTGTAGTTTGGAAAGCACTACGACAAAGATGGGCGTTGCATCTCTCACACAACGAAATATTTCGGAAATCTAAGGCTACTTTATGTTCATGGTAGGCTATGACTTGCATAATTTCGTCTAGAAACTTTCTCTCACAGATTATGGAAAAATTGATTGTTACAGAGCTGATATCTTTCATCCAGTTCTCATCCCAAGAAGTTCTAACTAAGCCTATATACTTTATCTTCTAAAATGTCTTTCATAGAGAGAGGGATTTCATACATGAATTACAATATCATCACGGGCTATTCAGCTATCTGCAGACTTGTTGAGAAAGAATGAGTAAGACAAATGTGTATTAAATATACGTAACTACAAAACTATCCTTAGGTTTTGGTACACTAGAGTTCCTATACTGAGCAGCGTTACTGTTAAGGAGGACTTGAGATTCACTCCACTTCCACATTCTGGTCGCAGGTCTTGTTCCTGTGGGAAATTAGTGAGGTTCAATAATAAATCGCAGGGATCATAATAGAATGTGATTAATAGTGGAGACTTACATCTTCATTGAAATAAAGGCAAGGGGCTGTTGGCTTTTTTCTGTCCAAGTGCAAATAAGGAATTCGACAGATTTGTGCTATAACATCGTTATATAGCGTGGCATTCTCTAATTCTTCATCGATTGGGTAGACAACTTCTTTCCCAATTAGATTTGTTTTTTTCCTCAACCTTTTACATTTACTGTCAACTGCTACCATTATTAGATTGGTACGGTTGATGAGATGAACTCCAAAGAATCTGCATGCAAAAGGAAGGTTAGTTAATGCTTCTCCAATTAGTAATCATTCACAGGTTGTCCATTAGATTTGAAGAGTCGTCTTACCCATCGTAATCGCTTCCGTCGCAATCTCCTAATCTACCTGGATGGTATCCATTTGTATAAAGTTCGGAATAGTACTTTGGGCCGTAGGCATACAAATCGTATTGTTTGTGGCAAGGTCTTAACCGAGTTTTATTTATTGAAGCGAGTTCTAAGAAAGGATGCTGGTTGGGATTGTTGTCTTCGAGCTCTTGCTCATCGTGTATTGAGACCATAGCTGCAAAAAGGGTTGAATAGTGAAAGTGAGTATGTTGAATAAAAGATTGTGAGTTAAATAAAAGGCTTCCTACCTTCTGCCAGCACAGATGAAAAATCAGGAGAAAAGTAGGAATGAAGATTAATTTGTAGAGCCAGCCAAGCCAACCGGCCTATGAACCACTTGATCATCCATTGAAAGTACTTGAATGGCTATAAAAGGATAGAACAAAATGTAAGTATAAGTTTAGGGTGAGAGTATTATTACAATATCCTGAGTGAAGGGATGCTAGTCTTACATTTTGGAATATCATTCCAAAACCAGAACGGCTGTATAAATGTAAGCACATAGCTTGGTAATCGACAACTGTAACTTTCTTGTAGATCCCCATATCTTTAAGGGTGTCCATAAGAACTCCATCGACTTCACCGAGGAACCGTCCTGTTAGATTAACCACATTTTTAACATAAGTGTCGGTCGGATGAAGCGATTCATCTATCATGTATATACATACCCTTGTCTGTAGGATATCCTTGGTCTTGCACTACTATGTACCCGTTCTCGTCGAGTACGTAACACGTTAGGAATTCTGATGTACATGAAATGCATCCGGTTCCCTCACACTGTGAAAGATGTGGGAATTTAATGGAGTCTTATATTATCTACCATAAATAATAGTCTGTCAAATCTTCTTTTAATCCAACCTTGGAAGTTACGTCGTAGAATATCTGAGCCAGTTTTGCATGCTCAAATTTAACTCCAGTAACAGCTACTGGAGCATACCGATGGTTTGCACCTCCAGGACCATCTCGATGGACGAAAATAGCTCGAGTGGCAGTGACAAGGGAGTCTGATCTTGTACCAGCGTCATAAGGAACAGACACGACGTATGACTGACCTCGATCGATCTCATACCGATCTACTGCTCTTTTGTACCACAACTCTTCCGTTGCCCTCACGTCACTGTCACTGAAAGTTCTGAAATATCCACAGGAAATACGAGAATGATTAAAGAAGTTTCATGTTGCCCCATTTAGATTGACAGGCTGAGAACTGAAAGCACCTACAGTAATAAAATACAACTTACATGTAGTAGGGATTATCGGTGTAATTAACCCAGCGGGTGAGTCCACTACGAGTAGCGATGAAAGCCAGGACAGCTCCGAATTTCTCGACAATCTGTTTAGCATAACTACTCTCTATTAAAAGTGTGTTCTGCCCAAGGGGGCACTTTGTATTTTGACAATTTATAGCTCAGTGAAAGCACTGGAAGCTTTTCATAAGTAAAGAGTGCAGAGTTTTTTGACACATTCAACAGTGTGTATATAGAGCAAGCTCCATATAGTCCGAGAGGGCATAACGCGGCCAGATCATAGCAGAACAAGAGCCACAAGCAATTCAGCAAAACGTGAAACAAAATTTGCTCTTTTCATTTTAGGCTGAATTGCTTATGGCTTTAGTGTGACAACCAATCATAATATTTAACATCATTTATGAATTGTGAACGCAATTACGGTTACCTCCATGCTCGCTTTTTTGTACAGTTCAGTAAATGGGCTTGCGGTAAAGTAAGTGTTCACGTATAGTCAAGTGCATACATACATTCATATGAGATTTTTATAAGGAGAGAGGGCTGTGCAAAAGAAGTGAAATAAAGTGTGGATTCAAATCTCTTTTGATGTGAAAGCAAGTGGGGAAAGCACATCGTGAATTTGGTACTTACGACTCATGCTTCGTCGAGTTGTGTCTTAGCCATTTGAGGTTGAAGACGCCTGTCACGTTGGCATCGAACACAAGACTCTGGACTAAGTCTTTGTCACCTGCAAAGAGAATTATGATTTGAGTGAAAGAGGACCCAGGTGAGGACAAAACTTTTATGTGACGAAGAAAGAAGGAAACAGCTTTTCTTTAGTAGGAGAAAGTAGATTGAGGCACATGATGAAAGGGAGGAAGGGGCTTTGTGTGTGTCTCTGTGTGCTTACAGCTGTAAATGTCAGTGGTCATCGAAGGATGTCTGGCGGAGGGAGCCATGCCTATTCGGGTGTTCTTCCATGCCCAGGAATTTTTAGCTTTCTGGATCTCCCTTAGGAAATGAAGAACTAAATCCTCCTTTTTATTTTTATCTTTGAACTCGCGATGTTCGCCTCTAATGTACTCGCAGTAAGTCCAGTCCGGATTTACTTTCCATTGCCTAAGCTCTCCAGGGCCTTCAAACAACTGTGTTACGTTTTTCCCCAGGCCGTCTCTTCGCAGTTCAATCTGCCCGTGAAATGTGTACCGATGGGAGTCAGGAACTGTGATTGCGAGAGTATATGGTGTAGTAGGGATCTTCGTATAGGCATATCGCTGTTTTCGCAGAGTCACCCGTTTCTGGAAAGAAACGTGGAAAGGGTTGTCATCAAATATATTAGGCCGTTCATAAAGTACTGAGCCTAGGATACTTCTAATAGGGTTAGGAAGTCGGTTTTTTTACCAAGTGACATTCTACTCGTACCTAATATTTTAACCCGAAAAAATTATGACATTTTTCAATTAAGCGGTGATTAAGGGTGTATCAGCAAAACTTTCCTAAATCCAGAAAAATGCATGATTTTCGAGTCTAAAATAGTTCATAAGTTTTCATAGGAAGTCTCGTACGCTTAAGCAGACATTTCTCAAAATGTCAGTGCAAATTTTGAGCAACAATTTTAAAAATTGGCGAAACTAAGCAAATTTCAAAAAAATTCATCTGACAACGGTTAAGTCACTAGGGTCAACACGTTTCTTTAACCTTTGCAAAATTTAAAATAACGCACCAATTGAGAGACTTAAACTCTTACAGAAAATTTTATCTTAACGCCAATGAAATATGCTTTAATTTTGTAAGAAATTTAGAAGCTCTCGTTGTCCCACTTCCAGTGTTAAGCTCAGAAACTCTGAAAACTTCCTTTTTTCTGAAAACTTGGGTTCAAGGATTGTTGTAAGGAAAGTCGAACTTGCCCTAATAAAATTATAATTTTTATAAGACATTTAAAGATTTTAGCTTGCAGATAAAAAAATTTAAACACTTTAAAGTATCGAATATTAGAGATAATTGAGTTTAAAGTTAAGAAAAATTCCTTAACCATACCAAGGTAACCGAAAAAAAATTTCTTATTTTTTTGTAGCAGGGTGCATACAAAAATTTTAAAACTTGCGGATAGTTTTCAGCCTGAAAACGCTTGTTCTTTCGAACGGTGCCTT
>JAQGAB010001497.1:0-16063 GCA_034696565.1 Isotomurus graminis
TGGCAATAAAACGTAATACGGCATTGGAATTGTTTGATGCATTTTTACAGTTCCAACGTTGCACAACACGAGCAAAGCTTCCCCTAATATTAGAAGAAAAGGACCGAGAATGCTGAACGATCTGTCGATGATCGGCTGAATGATGCTTAACTCCCTTTGTGTATCTCCAATTGTTTTTAGTTTCAACAGTTTCGTATTCCTCATCCACTCATTAATTTGTTCGTCTTGAATATCGCCGTTGTTGACTAATATTACAATATCCCTAATGGTAAAAGATGTTAATTTGATGCCACTACGAATACAGTAAGTAACTGTCAAGTGAATCACATGGAGACAAATGACACACTGGAAGAGTACAAAGGCAATTATCAAATAACCCCACCACAAACTTGACATTGCAAATAGAAACCTTAAGACAATAGAGACCAATAGAATTACAGGTGATTCAACATCTCTAATAGCAAAATAAACAGGATCTACTTTTAGAAATATAATGCAGCACCCCATTAAAGGTGGTAAACTAAACGACGCGATTATGAAAGCCAACAAAACCCATTCTAACATTTTTGAATCATTTGTTGTGCGAATTCCTTTGTTGTTGCCGAATTTGTCTATAGAAAGTCAATCAATTTGTTAAAAAAACTCATTTGGGGACTGTTGGGACATTTGTAAATCAGACCTACCGATTAGCAGGTCACTATACTGGAACAAAAATTGCGCAGGGGCCGCAAATGATTTCTGAGCTATTGCAAGTGGCACCGAGAACACAGTCGCAAATGCAAACATGCAGCCACATATGCAACTGAACATAACGCTCAAAGCTTTACGCTGTTCGCTAAGATTCGGATTGTTCCTTACGTTAAATAGATTCAGCACGATCAAGAAAATGCCGTGGACAAGAATTTTGGTCGTGCACAACCAGTAGATTATATGTTCCTTCCGCCCTCCCAATTCTAACACGCGTTTTACGGAATTATAACGAATCACATAGTTTCGTGGGGTGAAGAGTGCATAGAATTGTTGGATTCGCTTGTAAAATACTTCAGAAGCCATTTTAGCTCTTCGTGATAGTCAGTAAACGAAAGTAGTGCTGAATTGAGCTGCAGACGAGAATTATTACCCAAACATATCAGAATCTATTCTTGATTCCACAATTTAATATAAAAGTTAATCATGAATTGCCAACTTCTTTATAAATTATTTTTAAAGCCTAGCTAACTTTTCATGCACATGTATAAGAGAAATGAAATGGCTTTGCTGTGTTTGAACGTCTTTCATATACTTCTACTTAAGCTGTCAATATAATTTAAAATTCAACTTAAGCAGCACCTAACCCATTTCTCTGCTTTCTTATTGAGTCAATCACCCAGTGCTTAAGCAGGATGCAAAGTTACGTGTACATTTATGCACAAAGTCTTTTGTTGACAAAGCTTCTGAGTTGATTTGGTTTGCTTGATTAAACTTATTTTAAATGCAAAATATTATTTTGTCTTGTCTATATGAAACCCGACTTAACTTGATATTAGGTGAATTCATTAGCAACAGTTTTTTCTATCCTACTTTTTTATCATGTCGTGGACGTTTGTGGAGACTCTAATATCTGATGTTGCAAAATATACATGGTGAAGCTGTATTAAATAAATTACTGATTTCGTAATTCTGTAATTATGTGGCCTAAAAGCATATAGCTTACCAGCAAAAGTAGAAATATTGTGTGCCTGGATAACAACACAGTCAATATGGTTGATGTTGAAATTGTTGATTATGTTTCCAGTTTTATAAGTTTAAAGGTATTACTAAGGGTAGTCATATAGAGGAAGATATTTCGAACAACTTAATATGTGGCTACCTTGAAATACTTTTCAATATCCCTGCACGAGAATCGACACTTTAGGATATGTAGCTTTCAATTCTGTACTTAGAAACTTTCATTTTATACACATTGGAGTAATCGTGTTTTAAAACCCGCATACTAAACACTAGCTTCCAAACAGCAAAAATCTTGTACCCTCAACTTTGGGCATTTTATAAGCGTAAAAAAGAAACATTTATCAATTTCTTTTAGCTCAACATGTAGGACATGCACTGCAAAATGCATCCTTAATCGCCAAATCATAAAAAGCATTCATACACCGAAACATAGATTGATTAAGACAGTACACTGAAAATAAGAAATTGCGTGCTTAAGGACTATACCAATCCTGACTCAGCAAAACCTTTCTCTACAAATGTAACACATATTCTGAGGAAGCATTTTGAAGAAATCAAACTTACTGAGAGCCCTATGTAAGCTCATAAGGACGTGTTGGTACTATCACAATCTGATACTTCAAAATCCAAGTAATCATGCAAAAAAACCAGAAAGGTTCGAATGTTCGTGTGTTAACCCACACATGTAAGCTTGAAAAAAATACTTTTGGTTTTACTTAATCGATTACACAAGTGTCAATGTATTTTTTAAGTTAAAAAAGGTATGGAAATTTTATTTACTCGACCGAGCCCGAAAATCAATTCGTATCGACTTTCTAATACAAAGAGCTTTATTTGGGAGCAAATGATTGATTAGGAATAAGAAAATCTAACACCGGACAAAATTCGGGAGTTGCAACTTTCTAAATGCTTCAGACACAAGCATTTGAAAATTGTTTGAAATATCTATGACTTTCCTTTGTATTTGGCTGCATGGTTGAATAGATTAAAGTTTTATAGATCGAAATTGGACTTTGCATAAATAACATAAACATAATCATAATAATATTCTGGAAGATCCTGAGAGAAACTGATTTGAATGTCGTTTTATTATACTTTGTATGGGTGAAATGCAAGTATGGGGCCTTGTAATAAATCCGTATCATGTTTTGAAGTTTCTAGCGCACTCTTCATCCACACTCGCCCAGAACGAAATGCTTTCTATGCTACGAAACGCTTAAGTGCTTTTCTGAGGAGGCAGTATGCAACAGAGGGATTTCACGATAGCCGTTGTAAACTTGGTAACCGCAGAAAACTCTCAGTAAACTTACTGAGTTTACAAAGCAACTTACGGAGAATACAGAAAAATCGACAGATTTTCAGCCATTTCCTTCGTTACAGAGTTTACAGAGAATAATCAAGCAGGACCCTTCTCTTATCTCTGTAAACTCTGTAAACTTCTCGTCTGTCATCTAATAGATCCACAACTTTGTGGATCAAAGGAACATTGCGTCTTCATACACCAAATGAAAGGTATCATAAAAATAGTTTAAACAGCAGTAAAATTGAGGACTTTTTGTGCAGTACCTCGTGTGAAAAAACCCGTGAAGGACGATCCAAAGCCTCGAAGGAACTGGAGTGCGACAGAATTCAATGCAGTCCTAAACTACCTTCTAACCATCATCAGGTCCTGAAAAGCAATTAAAAAACCTAACGCGTCGGTTTTATATCAAGCTATTTTGAAGTCAGTATATGTTAAGTTATGATAGTTTATAAGTATTCAAATTAGACAGGTAATGAGAGAGACGTGTATGAGTCGGCTTTTAGAAGAGGGCATAAGGTTTATAGAGAAATGCTTGTTAATTAAGGCACTTTCACAGTTACGAAATAGCCAGCAAGTAGATTTTAATGAATCTGATGGATAATAATTTGAAATATTTGTGTCAGCTTAATTGTATTTGCTCTATTCTTTTATTTTGAGTAAATATATTCATAAAATATAGTTCAAATATTACTATTAACAGTATCTAATTTACGTATGGATATATTATTGTAGTCGGAAATTCCAGTTGTGTGGGATGAAGTTTGTGTGTAACGTTTTATTGTGTCATTATATTTTACAATCAACCAAAATAAACTGTAGATGTACTGGAGCAGGGCTTATATATTGTTAGTTTGGGATCTGGTGACTGTGGATTGCGTCAAGTTTGATCTCTGTGCTTGGTGTAACATTTTATGCGTTTAAAGTGCAAATAAGTTACTATGGTTGTGGACGTGTAAATATGATTCTGAATGGTTGAGCTGAGTAATGGAAGGATTAATGTTGGAACAAAGTTGAGCTTTGCTTTAAAATTGTCTAGAAATGTACGGAGGGATGTGGTTATGTTTACTAGCTAGTAGCTTTCTAATAATATTAAGGTTCGCTCAATTGAGATGCTTTTCTTGAATTTGTTTATATGTGATATAGCTGTTGAGTTGAGCTGGAAGGAGTTCAGCTAATCTCTGCAGGTTCTACTGAAGACCAAAATCTCTTTGTTGGAATTTTAGTTCTTGACATGTGAAGTTTCTGGGTGATGTTAGGACCTCTCTAGAAGTTGCACAGGTAAGCTGTAGGTGTCATTGCATAGCAAGCATTTTTTTGCGATTGTTAAATTGTTGAATCTTTAGGTACCGAAATGAGTCGATTAAGGGGCAATTCAGATGCCACAGAGTCGACTGAGATGACCGACTGTCAATGCCTTATTTTTCCGCTTAATAATTGAGTCAGTAGCACGGAGAAAAGGGCCAGTGAAAAAACTCTTTTGCAAAATTCCCTAGAAAAGTTCATTGAAGAGTTGAGTAAAGACTGATTCGCGCCCTTTTGTAGATGATATTTTTTAACACTCTGTTCGCCCAGTATTAGAACGCAATCATAAGGTTTGCGAATTCGTGATAATATTCGGGGTACGTGTAAGAGCTAAATTGTATATTTAAATACAGGTTTGTGCAGTAAAAATGTGGGTAATGCGCCCTGTACCCGATTGTTTGCATGGAACCTATTTCAGAGATTCATCAACAAAACTTTGTAGGGAATTTCGCAAAAGATTTTTCACTGGCCCTCTTCTTCGTGTCACCGACTCAATTATCCATTTCCCCTACTGTCTCGTAACATACAGGACATATGGAAGTCAGTATTGTTGATACGGGTGTGGGAGTTTAGTATTGAACTGAAATATATTGTTTGTTGTATTTTAAAGCAAAGTTTAATAAAACACACGGGTTTGTAAGATTAAACATTAAAAGGTATATGTTGTATTTGATCAGATAATATTTTAAATTTTCAAGTGAGTAATTAATTTAAATATACGTAATTGTTTTATTGTGGAGGGACATAATAAATAAATGTGAGAAGACTCTTGATTAATCAATACCAATACTGTCACTTCTTTTCGATTCTCTTCAAAACTATCTATTGTTTAGTTTCATCTAGTCGTCCACTGAAATCAAAATTCCTTAAAAGTTCCAGGGTGTCCACGCAATACGATTAATTTAACTCCAAAATGATTGTATTTCCCCATTATATTTTCAAAGAAGTTTCACTAGACTTTTAATTATTCCAAATTCAAAGAAATTAACATTAAACAACCCCTTATCAGTACCAGATATGTAACATACTATTATAAAAGTACGATATAAACTATTACAGTTCTGTAAAAAACGAGGAATTAAAGAGTTATTATAACTCTGCGTCTAAAATAACATAAGCATTGGTACAGTATTAACTACACGCGCACATAAGAAACTAATCGTCGTGGACCTCTTATTTAGAAAAAAATAAGCATCCAAATTGAATTCGATAAGGTCCCAAAGATTTAATTAATCTTGACAAATATTTGTTGGTCCTGACTAGTGCCGACCCTGTTCGGAGAATCTGAAGTTTAAGCGAGGTCTCATATAAATTGGATGTTGCTGGAAACAATGCAGCTAAAACAATAAACATAAACACGGATGTACGTGGTAATAGAATGTTATACGGCGTTAGAATAGTGTTATGCATTTTTACTGTTCCAACATTCCACAAAAGTATAGCTTCTCCTCAGATCAGAAGCAAAAGTCCGAGATGAGATCTATAATCGGCTGTATAATGGTCAACTCCATTTGTGTATCTCCAATCGTCATTAGTTTCCACATTTTCACATTCTTCTTCCACTAGTGAATTGGGTCAACTTGGGTATTTCCGTATTTATCAGTCATTACAATATTCTTCAAAGTAAATCCACTACGCAAACTAATACAAACCTTTAAATTATTCAAAGAAATCACGTACCTAGTCAGATTAGTAGAAAACATTGATAGTCCTGGTGCCTTATCTTTAATTTTCATTAAATTGATGATCCGTTTCCGTCTGTATTTATAGTCTTACATAAGTACTGTGTGCAACTATTTCCAACTTTTGTTGGCAAGGCCATTCAACTAATTCCTTTTGCTTCTCTAAACTTAATTTAAATGCAAAAAACAATTATATATGGAATATTATAACGCGATTCAACTTTATATTAGATTCTTTCAGACTTCTGTCATATATAATCATATTTTGTTTGTATACATAACCAAATGTATTATATGCATACACCTTGAATAAATGAGATATTCGGGGTTTAAATTCTTTATGATGTCACTGGGGTATTTAGTAATTGCGGTATCATGTGTTAACATGTAAAACTGTCCTGTTACTTAATTCTAAGAAATGGGACCAGTGACTGGTTCTAATTGCTTGATAAATGGAATAATAAGATATATATATTCAAGGTAGTGATAGGGTGATCAGGAATTCTGGAGATCAGATAAAATATTTCATGATTTTTAACTCGCTTAGTGTGTTGTCTGCTCCAATCGGTATGCTTAAACAGCTTCACGTAGTTATAAAAGTAAATATTTGTATCTCCAAGGTGTATTTTTGCACTTCTTGTTTTAATAAAACATTTTGCACGACGACGTAGATTAGCATGATGCTTATTACTTTCTGTTGATCATTAAGATTCGGGTTGTTTTTTACGTTTAATAAATTCAGGACGATCAAACAAATGGCGTGGACTATTAATTTTGTTGTGCACAGCCAGTAGATTATCTTTTGCTTCCGCCCTCTCAACTCTGACACGCGTTTCACGGGGTTATACCGAAACACGTAGTTTGGTGGAGTGAAGAGGCCGTAGTACACTTGTATTCGTTTGTAAAACAGTTCAGAAGCCATCTTGTACGTGGTTCGAGATAATGCGTTACTGCTAAGCAGTGAATGTTTTATTCGACTTACGTTCAGTAAGGAACTAATAATCAAAAGGATCGGCATGGCTCCTTTAATTCTTTACTGGGATAATATTGAAACTTTAATTGGTAAACATTTGAATTATTCAAAGAAATGACATACCAATTCAAAAAAGTATAAAACAGTTGTTGTCCTTGTGCCTTTAAGAACATTCTACTTCTATCAGAATGCTTAGGCTGAACCGGACAAAAGAATTTAATCAACCAAATGAACAATTCATTTTTTGTCCTTCGTGAATATTAAATATTTCTTTTCCATCGCTAATTAAACTGTTATATACGTGAGTGTACCACTATTGCAAACGGAAGTTGGTAAGGCCATTAAACTAATTTCTTTTGCTTCTTTAAACTTAATTTGAATGCAAAAAACAATTTTATATGGACTATTATAACCCAATTGAACTTTGTATTAGATTCAGTGAGGCTTCTGTTCGATTTATTCATATCCGTTTTGTATAATTGTGTGATACGTATGGAATAAGTTAGATATTTGTTCAAATCGAGGTTCGATGTGTCCTGAGGTGACCTTTTGACAAAAATCCATTCAATTCTGAATGCTGTAACCAAGCAGTTCACTATATTGTTTGATGTTTTGATGTTTGTAGTGTGTTGGGTATGAAATTACGAAACTATCCACTCCCCGTGGTTTATAGTTGAATGTAGAGAATAGTAAATCCATAAATGATTTTTATAAAGTTAAAGATGATAATGATATTGGTGGTGGAGTTATGTTGGAATCTGCGCAGTGGGTATTGCTAGCGAAGTGAAACTTCGTTATATTGGTAGCATAGGTGAGTGGTAGTGTGTGGTGGGAGGATTGGTGAGTGGTGGTGGTGGTAGTGTGTTGGGAGCATTGGTGGTATTGTGTGGAATGTGACGGACGGATGGATGGATGGACGGACGGACAGGAGAGATCCATACAGCAGTGAATTGCTTAATAAAGGATACAGCAAATATAACTTTAAAACAGTGGGGGACTTTATTAAGGCCAATTAGGTTATTACAACAATTACTAATCCCCGAGACTGACTATCTAGGGAGACACGGGGAGAGCACACATCCAACGCGGATGACTAACCTGACATACAAGCAGGGAACATACAACCATGTGTACATGCACAACAGGGTTTAAATTCTTTATGATGTCACAGGGGTATTTAATAAATGCGGGATCAAGTGTTAACATGGAAAACTTTCCTGTTGTTACTTAATTCTGAGAGATCGGTCGAGTGAGTTGTACTAGAGGCTTGTAGAATAAAAAAAAATTCAGGGTAGTGATTGTGAAGTATTATTAGTAATACACCGACTTGTAACGCGTACTGGGTTATCCTTTTAATGTATCAGTCAGTATCAGTAACTTTGAAAGGATACATGGCGGTACTCTGATATAGGCACAGGTACATTCAAAAAACTGTATAGTGTTGCAAAAATTTAACCTTTGGGGTGTAATAATGGGAAGGGTTGACACAGGGAATTTGGGTACACAACTTAATTATTTCTTAATGTTCTAATCAATACTTGCTAATAGTAAGTAGTTGTGAGGTGTTAAGGTAACCAAATGCTAAATGATACAGTGGAGTGGCATAACTGTGTCAAAGTTGGAATATAAACATTACAATGAAGTTTAAAAGCTTTAATGACTAAAAGACGAAGATTTTTAACTCGCTTAGTTTTTTGTCTGCTCCAATCAGTGCGATTTAACAGCTTCACGTAGTTAGTGAAATAGATATTTTTATCTCCAAGGAGAATTTTTGCACGACAACTTAGATTAACTCGGATTTAAATCCCAACTTTTGTAGCTCACAATTAAGTTCAATTTAAGAATTATTTTGCGGTGACAGACCGATATTACATAATCTATGAAAATTTCTATAAAAGAACAAATTTTACGTACAAAAGATTAAAAATAGCAACCTAATTACAACATGCCTTCTAAAACAACATGAGTATTGTAACAGTATCATTCACACAAGCGCAAAAGAACGTAATCATAGTAGATTTCTTAGCAAAGAACAAACTTCCAAAGTGAATTCTATAAGGTCTTATAGATCTGATGAACCTGAACCAATATTTATTAGTCCTGACTAAAGTTGACCTTTCTAACGTATTCTTAAGCTTATGTGAAGTTTCATACAAATTAGATGCTGATGGAAACAGTGCCACAATAATCATAACAATAAACACGGATAAAAGTGGCAATAAAACGTAATACGGCATTGGAATAGTTTGATGCAGTTTTACAGTTCCAACGTTGCACACGACGAGCATAGTTTCTCCCAAAATCAGAAGCAAAGGCCCAAGGAAACTGAACGACTTATCAAATATCGGCTGAATGATGCCTAACTCCCTTCGTGTATGCCCAATTGTTTTTAGTTTCAACAATTTCTTATTCTTCTTCATTTCATGAATTGGGTCCACTCGGATATTGCCGTCTTTATCATTTATTACTGTATCCCAAAAGGTAAAAGATGCTAATTTGATTCCACTACGGATACAATAAATATTGGTTAGGTGAATGACATGGAGACAAATGACCAATTGGAAGAGTACAAATGTGATTATTAAATAACCCCACCAGAGAGTGGACAGTGCAAATATAAACCGAAAGACAACAGAGACGAAGAAGATTATGGGCGATTTAAGATCACCAATAGCAAAGAAGAATGGGTCAACCTGTAG
Organism: Isotomurus graminis; assembly: GCA_034696565.1. Taxonomy (NCBI): domain Eukaryota; kingdom Metazoa; phylum Arthropoda; class Collembola; order Entomobryomorpha; family Isotomidae; genus Isotomurus; species Isotomurus graminis. Next base: position 9,670 of record JAQGAB010001497.1, read on the forward strand.
AAACACAAAGCAACATGCCATTAGAAGCGGCAGTACAGAATTCCCGAGTATGAAAGCCAATAAAATCCACTCCAACGATTTGGAATCATTTTTTGTCCTAATTGTATTGTTTTTTCCAAATTTGGCTATAAAATATAAGCAATTTGTTCATTAAACAATTTATTATCCTGTGGGAACATATAAGAATCGTACTTACTTATTAGCAGGTCGCTATATTGGAACAGAAACTGCGCAGGGGCCAGAAATGATTTCTGAGTAACAGCAAGAGGCACTGAGAAAACGCCTGCATGTGCTAAGAAGCAACAACTTAAGCAACTAAACAGGATACTTGTGACTTTCCGTTGTTCATTTAGATTCGGATTGTTTTTTGCGTTTAAAACATTCAGGACGATCAGGACAATGGCGTGAACTATTAATTTTGCCGTGCACAACCAGTAAATTATCTTTTGCTTCCGCCCTCGCAACTTTAAAACGCGTTTCACGGGGTTATACCGAAACACGTAGTTTGGTGGTGTAAAAAGGGCGTAGTACAATTGTATTCGTTTGTAAAACAGTTCAGAAGCCATTTTAAGCTCTTTTTGGAGATTGAGTAAGACAAAGTAGTACTAAATTCAGTTGCAAACTAGAATTGTTCCCATAACATATCAGAATGTATCCCTGCATTGTTTTATATAAAGCAAATATAATCATCAATTGCCAATTTCTTTTTAATTCATAAAAAACCAGGTCAGCTGGTCATGGACAATTATAAGAAATTTGAAAAACTGAAGTTTTCTCTTGTACGACCTTCTTATATTTCTGCTTAATTTGTTAAAATAATTTAAAATTCAAACACTCAAGCAGCAAACTCCTTTTTATTTTTTATGATGAGGTCAATCATCGGGATTAAAATAAGGAAGCAAAAGAACGTTTGCATTTAATTACGTAATTTATTGTTGAGAAAACCTCTGAATTCATTTGCTTTTGTTGTCCCAACTTTTTTACGTGCAAAATATAACTATGCCTTTAACAATATAACATGAGTTAAGTTTGTATTACATTAATAATACAGAAACCGTTTTTTCTGTCTTAATGCTATTTTATAATGTCGCGGCGTTCTTGAAAACTCTATAATTTGAACTGGTGTTACAAAATATTCATGGTTCAGCTGTATTACGTAAATTACTGACTTCGTAATTCTGTCATAAAGGGACATAATATGGACTAACAATGAACCCATGCCAAGGACTTGTGCTACACAGAATAAAACCTGTCTAGTTATACGTGAATCAAACAGTCCTAACTTACCTTCGGGGTTAGAGCAACATGGAATGGATAGTGCATGACGCTATTGAAATGATATTGAATTATTTCTTTCGTGTCATTTTGAATTTCGTTTTGCTTCCCTATTTCAATTAAAAACCAAATAGGACAACCCAAGGTGTGTCATAAATTTTCAAAACGTTTTTATAAAAATTACACCAAATTTTGTCTGTAACTTTGTCCCGCTGAATTTTGACAAACTTCTCCCTGTCATTCCGTGAGTGTTCGTGAAATAATCCCAAAGTATGCCTCACCTCGGGCATTGTCGGACCATAAATGTATCCACATTCGTTTGATATAACTATAAGGTGGTTCAATAAATTAAAAATAAAAAAAAATAAATATTCCGCAGGTTACTGATCTTCATTTATTGTGTTATTTGTTGAGATGTAAGATACTTTCTTGCCGCCCAGTCTTCCTAGATCGGACTGGCATTCAGATTTAAATTTGTCATCTTTAAGTTTGATGTGCAGATGATCAATAGCTGAACTTCATCAATGTTCTTGAAATATCTTGAAATCATCGCATTTCATTGCTTTTTGGAAGTGTACAAAGATGCCCCTTGCCTTCTAAAACTAGATTTCTGTATATTTGTTTGTTTTATGGGTTGTGATCTGTAGAATTATATATACTGTTGTTACTCTTACGAAATGCGTGGTCGATGATGATCAACATGCTGTATTTCCGCCTCCAAGTAGTGTCAGTTGTGTACACTCTTCCAATGAGTTTAGTGGAACCTCTTTCACCTGTTTCTTGTTTGAATTGGGGATTCTTTTCAAATATTTTGGCCTATTGCACTTTCTTTTCATATTCTAAGGAAACAAATTGCGAATATGTATGAATGACAAAGAGTGTAGAAACTATTAAGAATATACAACGCTTTGAACGCTTCTTGCTCGAGCTATAATTTTTCTAAGAGCGTCTTTAGACACATCTTTGGATTTGTTTTGTGTCATAGACGTGGCTGGAGGACTACAAGATCGATAATTATAATTGATATCAGTTGCAACACTTATAGTGCTCTGAAGGTGTAAGGGGATGAAGACATAGTGTGGGTTTTAGGAGTTTCGATGAACTTACTTATGGCAAAACTCAAGACAGAATAACAATTGTATTAAGGAAACTTTAACTCCTTTGCGGATTCAAGCTATTCGAAATTGTAACCTTTTCATTTACATTGCTACATGTCAACTGTACAAATTGAAAAGTAATGCTAAGTAAAAATTTAGTTGCTTGTGGGCACGTCAAATTGAATGGATAATAAATCTAAACATAATTTTATGTTTATGTGTTGAAGGATTTAGGAAGTTCCTTTGAAATATCTTATACGATAAGAAAATTGTCTAAGACAAACTGTAAAAGTACACACGGATGTTATAAATAGCTTTTGGAATGAATTATAAAAGTAAATCTATTTACTGTACTAAGTTTTTACATTTTACAACACGCACTCATACGAAAATTTGAGCTACGTGAGGTGATATGAAGTTTCTAAACTAAACCCTAATTAATGTAGATATACCGTAAGTTGATCGTGTTAGGTTTTAAAGTTCCCTTTCGTTTCTTAGCCTATTCTATGGGGTCTATGCGGTCAGGTAAATTTGGCCAACCCATAACTAAAGTTCAACGTGGTGAAACAAAACCCATAATTGTTACGGAGATTATAGTATTAAATAAAATGCAAAGCACTTAAGACCAAATTCGTTAAGCTTTCAAACAAGACTTACCTAAGCATTACACACTTACCACCCAATGTGATAAATATTAGTGTAATATTATACCTCTATGTAGATATTCTACTCTGCATGAAAATTTTTAATTATGTAAAGTACAGCAACCAGCGAAATTCTATGTTGAATTGATTTTTCTTGCACACGCGATCACTTCTGCAGCTTGTAGGCGCTTTGCCACATACGAATACCAGACAATGTTGTGAATCGAACTTATATATTCATGCAATATTTCTAGACCCTCTGAAAAACAAATAATTTATTTACAGTACTTTCAGGGTTTTATTTGCTTGTGTAATTTTATCCCGACTTTCTCAATATTACGCTTGTGGCAGTTGATGCAAAACTTTAAGTTTGAAGTAGTGTATAATTATTCAAATAACTTGCACGTTGACTAGTCAAATCGTACTAACGATCCTACACAACACAAAGGAGACTTCAAGATGTGGAATAAAAGAATTGCCACATTGTGTGCACTCCAAATGTTTCTAAGTATAACTCACCAAATTCTGGTGAAGGAAAATTGGAGGATTAATAATCTGTTGTCAACTCTACCTGAAACTTGCAGTCTCGTGATTCTAGTAGAAAAGTGGACTTCCGAGAACTTTGGGGAGCTCAAAATAGCTCCCATAATTTACACAAATATATCAACCGATTCCGAGAAAGCTATTACGACTCGTAGCGGATGGCATAAGAAAATGGCATTTGCCAAAACCCACTGCAGCATAAACCTTCTGTACTTCAGGCTCTTCACTGGAGAACAAATTCCATCAGAAAAATCTCAAGACAAACTTCACACGTTGCTACAACAATATTTGAACAACGGCAGAGAAAACTTCAGTGGTCGTCGGATGGACTTGGTTCTTCTTAACATGAATCTCCGTTACTTAAGCGATTCGGATTTAATTTACAATTTTCTGGCAGAACCATTCGTTCTCTTTAGTTTAAAGCAATTCCTACCTGAATTAACATTAATTTTTCCTCAGGATCGTGCTGACCGATTTGTTGTTTGCACCCAAAAGTCCAGTACAGTTCCTTTGTGGGTAAACTTTAATTGTCGGTTATCCTCAACACTTAATTTTGCCCTTATTGAATCTCTCTCTACGTGTCCTCCGTTCTGGTTAGTTTTTCTGGATAGTGATAACTACCCCTGGCATAAAACTAGGTACGATAAGCCAACAAATTACTTGACTTCTTCGGTCCCTCCTAATTTTAATATAATTGATCAAGTTATTTTGGAAAAGGCCAATTCATCCTACAAATGGTATGCACCTGCAGAGGTTTCTCGAAATAGCGTTAGATGGGAAGATGAGGTTGCCCTTGTAGACACGCAATTGGTTTCGTCGTCATCCATTCGATTTCTGACTTGCTACAGCACACCTCAGTTAAGTTTTGAATTGTACGTTAAACCATTTGATTTGAGAACCTGGTTTGCTCTGTTTGTTTCTATGATTGTATTGTTTGTCTTCACAAGTCTTTTGTGCCGTCACTTGAGCATTCATAACAACTTTTCACCGTTTCTGTTTGTAATGAGCACGGTGTGTGACGACTTTATTGCTATCCCTAAGAAACTTTATCAATCTACGAGCTTCAGATATTCTTGTGTCGGTTTTCTGTTCGCAGTGGTGTTACTGATCACTTGTTACACAGCGTTGGTTTCAACTGGCCTCACGTCTCCTCATATGGCTAAAAGGTTGACATCGTTTGACGAAATATTTTGTGAACGTATCTCGGACTCTATTACACGGTTTAAATGGAGATTGGAAGACTCGGTGTTTAATCTATACAACTTCTGGCTTAAACCTGAATCAGGGAAACGAAATCAGTTTTTCTGGTATGGAGAAGAGGGCCTGGCGACGATAAAGAAATTAGGCGTTAATGCAGTTGACGAGACTTTCGGGCCTCTGCAGAATAAGGACGGCTTTAGTTTGTTGTCCTATCCAAATTCAGGGCACGAAATGACGTTTGTCCCGTTTGATTTTATGAATCACAATTACTACAAAATGTTTCACGTAGCTTATAATGCGCTTATCATATTCATGCGTTATTTTGAACCTGGCGCGTCTACTGTTTCTTTAAAGCGGCTCCTCCAATTTCTCTCTACATCAGTAAGACACTACCCTAAATTGGAACCAGGCTTGTTAGACACAATGGTGAATATATCCCTAAGGATAACAGGTGTTGAAGCAGAAATAGTTCAGTGTAAGAAGTCAGCATTTGTGGGTGTTAATGAAGAGGTGCAACAAGAACTAGAGTATTTGACGAAAAACTATAAACAGCGTAAATTTTATGTCCCAGAAGGCACACTAATGCAGGTGTACGTCTTCTGGCATTTTAAAAACGCTGGAATATCGAAAGTGCCTTATTACTTTAGACAAATGGTTGCTTCAGGGATTCATGACAGGATACATTACTTCTTTAGAAGGCAGCAAATCTTAAAACGAAGGGCTAGTACTTATCACATTAAACAGCATTTACATGTAGTGGATGCCGTTAGTGCGCTAAAGTTAAGTGGATCGGTTCAAACCGTGTTTATTTTATTTTCTATTCTTGCATTGCTTAGCATATTTGGAATAATATTAGAGAGTTTTATTAGTTGGGTGCATTGGCGTAGATGTGTTAAGGTAGTTAGAATGATATTACTTGGAATTAGAAATATTCTGGATATCTTGAACTTGGCATTTATGATGGTGGATTTTAACGTCCGGTTTGGGCAACTATTTCGGACTACCACTTTATTCAAATAGCAATGTTACAATTTTGACTTATTATAGGGATAACCTATCCAAGGCCCCCATACAGGATATGTGACTCCGCACCAGTGTGGTTTACACTGTAGGGAAATCCAAGAACCCGTTACCGACTTCGCAGACGTATGCGCTAACAACTGTGTTACCAGTAACTGGTCAGTTGGTTTTAAGTAAAGTTGAAACAAGTGTTGGTAGAAGTATATAATTTTCGAAGTTGCATATTTATAGATTGGTGTAAAATTCTGGAAACACAATGAAAATTAAGTGAGATAATCTCAATTGATAAATAGTAAAGTTTTTTTGTTAGTTTTTAATTACTAATTTAGTACACTAAACCTGTTTCCATTCTACTCTCCTCTCTGGTTTTGTCAGTGTCAATGTCAGTTCCATTCCTCACGCTACTACATCAGACGGTGGTGGCATGGTGACTCAGTCTTTCGACGGAACATTTGTTACATAGTGCCGAGCCCTAACCAGTATGTTTGTATTTTTGCCTTGATTCCTAGAAAAGCCACAGCACCACCATCAACCTTTCAAAATGTTTATGATGTTTCAGCTTGCAAGATTTAATTTAAAACTTACCATGTTAACAAAAACGTTAAGATTTTTTCT
>JAQGAB010001498.1:0-16062 GCA_034696565.1 Isotomurus graminis
CCGTGACAACTGGGACCTTTGACCCCCTCTGACACGCTTCGACTAAAAAATACAGAACAACGGCTTATGGATCCTGCTTAGGGTTGGACCTTCAATTTGATATATGACATGACCCTGTAGGAACTGATAAGCTCAAACAGGTTCCATGTAAGTTGTACAGTTCTGTAAGGCACGATGGGTTTCTAAAAAGCATTTTCTATTTAATATTCCGTTTCACAGCCTATTCACGATGTAATTGATGAACTGCTAGGGAGAGCGGGGTTAATTTATTCTCTGCTTGAAGTGACGTGGTCTGCACTGATTTTGCTTCACAATTGAATTGATAACGAAGTCAGTAGTAGTGTGTAGGAAACTTATCATGTCATTGTATTGTGCATTGTCTCGTGTTTTATAAACAAACAATTAAAAATTCATTCCATTCTGAACCTAAGTGACCAAGCAGTTCACTTCATTATTATTGGACGTATTGATGTTTGTGATGTGTTGGGCATACAATTTCTAAAATATACTTGAATCTATCCACTATCCCCGTAGAAAATAGTTGAATGTAGAGATCAAGAATCCGTTCAAGTGTGAACCTTTGTGAGGAAGCTGCTTATTTAATTAGTATTTGCAGTTGCATCTTGGAAGTGTCGGATGGTAATTCGCAATTGCCATTTGACCAACACACACCAATACTGGCAACACTACCAACAAAAACGAAATCATCAACACATTATGAGTACTTTGGTGAATATTGGTGATGGTTGGAAGTGTGTGATGGTGGTAAATTCGCATTACGAGTATTTCAGGAATGTGCGCATAGGGAATAGGAAGGACGGACAAGAAAGATGCATAAAGCTGTAACCACTAATAAATGTGTGCGGTGGGAATCTTCGCATAGAGTATTCCACGTGATGATGGGGGTAGTGGTAAAATTGGTCGGTTGTGGTGATGGTAGTGTGTGATGGGGGCATTGGTGAGTGGTGGTGGGTTGGAATGTGACGGGCGGAAGGAGAGATCCATAAAGAAGTAAACTGCTTAATACTTCTCCGTAAGTGAGTTTAACAAACAATTTCGCCTCATTTTAGGCATCAGAGACAAATGAGTAAGAAAACAGTCGTGCTGTCAACAGGGGTAAAACAAATAAGCCGAAGTAGCACAAGACTAGTAAATAATGGTAAAAGGTATGTGAATTCCACGGATTTCATCGTAGTATACCTTTTTGCTTTCCTTAAACAGACTAAATACATTCAGCCATTGTTACCCATTGGATATTTAGTTTTGTTACTAATTACGAGAGTAGTTAGCAATTTCCCATATTAATGAGATATAATGAATCTTTAAATGCCTGATTTTGAACCTATGGCTATTCTGAAATAGATTTTTGTTATTAGCTTATTTTGTTGGTGTGCTAGATCAATATAACCAAGCCCTCATCATCATCTTTTTTATCATTACACTATTATGTATGTCCTTAACCTAACGTATTAACTAGTTAACAAAATTCATTTTAACTAACATGCAAGATTATTATCCCTATCTTCTCTTATTTTCATTTCCCTATTTCAACACGTATTCAAAGTGTTAAAGTTTTCCGAATTCAAATACACTAAATTATTATAATATTCCTCCTCAGAAAAGCAACATTTTTCAAGGTTAGATTAATGCTCTGGTAAGTAAGCAGGACACTCTGCAATAATATGAACCAACTTTGTAGCTTTATTCAAACTGCATAGTGAACAATAACTCGAATCTTCTACCACTGTAATAAAATAACATTAGATTGACCTTGACGTAAAATATTTACCACTAACCTTGATTGTTAGACCATCTAATCTAAATTGTTCAACTTATTAATGTCTAACTCTTAATCTCAGACAAAAAATTATTTTGTTTTGAGTTTGTAAGACTTTGTACCTGAGAATTCTTAAACTACTATTCTGTTTTTCGATGGCCCCACGCATAAGATTATCTTGTACCGTTTTAATTGTCGGACTGACAATTAAAGGTCATTACACAGGGTAATACACAAGTAGCACAACCATAGAGCCAGTGAAGCTCCAATGATAAGTCCCCATAAGGAAGAGCGTTTTCCTTATGGAGGCGTACCATTGCAGGGTCCTCTTTTTAACATTGGGGAAGATGGGACTTTCACTCTTCCCTTCTTCCCACGCAAACTTTGTTGCGCGGTTCCCCTTAATCTCCTACCTTAAACGTTAATATGGGCAGGATATTTTTTTACAAAAGTTTAAGTTACAGGATGTCAGTTTACCAGATGCACCCAAAATCTTCATGCCTGGTTAACAACTCTGACTATTCCATTGTAAGCATTGAGTTATTACAAAATATTTTTGGAACATGGAAAATCTTTAAACAAATTTTTTAAACATTTCACAACGATTGCAGTACTCCAAAACCTCCAAATGCAAAAAAGAGAATAGAGAATTCGTTATTAAGTTGGTGACTTAGCGCCACACATACATGAAAGTGAGAAGCAAAACACTCTGAAGCAAGGAGTGTGAATGTTTAAAAAGATAACTCAACAATTTTATTCAAGTTTGACCTAAAAAATAGATAAACTCTTGTGATATTCACAATGCAATAAATATTTATACAAGTAAAGGGTCGTGAATATTAACACATAAAATAATTAATTAGTATCAAGATAAGAATTTGATGGCTTGATAACTCCTGTCGTTGATCACTTAATATTTAAGTGTGTCATTAATATGTTGGGATGACATTTGACTCTGCGCTGTCTACTGGGAATAGAATTATGAGTTTCGCAGTGCAAATTACAGTTCATGACGCTGATTACGGTGTTGGTTATTGATTTAAATGGACCTACATTGAATTTAAGTGGGAAAAATAGGCTTAAATGTGAAAGTAAATTTGAATAAGTTATTATTATGTAGTTGGATGTATGTTTGTAGCTCCGTGTGTGTCACGAATATGTACAAGCACTCTACGAAACAGAATAATGTGCAGGTTCCCCATATGTAGATATCTCCTCTGGTTTCGTAGAAACCGCATAAAGGAGGCATTTGGATGATTATACACGGTGTGACAGGGCTGCGTAAATTAAGACTTCTTTGAATTTTACAGAAACAAAGACTAGAGGTGGATTTATGCTTGTAGCAGGTACAAAGGGAAACAAGACGAGTTCCAAGAGACTTTCCTGCCGTTTTACTTGAACTCTGTAACGCAACTTCTTAAAAAGTTTGTCTCAAATATAAATGTTTGTAAAGAGTCTTCGCAAGAGATGTTTGTGGAAATAGAAACGAACCAGAGGTTTTGTTCGACTCCATCATGATTCGATGAGTGAATTGACGGATTTCCTATCACTGAGATGCTGAGAGGTATACTGAGCTGAAGACCTCAGTGTATGCAAACGACACAAAGCCATACAGCATGGATGGTCCTGTACATTTTAGGAATGTATGGGAAATGAATTAGGAGCCAGGAGATGTCAAAGGTCAGGTGAATCCAACAGTAGATGAATATACAGATCCATCCGAAAAGGTGTGAAATTCCTCCAATCCTCAGGGTGTGGTTTGAAGAGTCCCACATAAAGGGAACCGATTTTGTCCAAGTAAGTACAGTCAGCATATGACTATACTTTTCAAAAGGCTTCGAGTTAACATTCCAGTCTCTGTACAAACTGGAATTCGAAGTTAAACTGCTCTAAGCAAATGCTTATCAGCCTGCATGAGGTGAATCTCAGGTAATCAACTGTCGGAATAGTGTACACGTTCCGTTTCAGTTACCTGTGAACCCCTCAAACAATTCCACCTAATGTGAGTCAGCAACTATTTTAAAATTGGAACTTAACCTGAAGATATGAATGCATAATGCAAAGGTAAGCCCAAGGGTGAGAACATATGCATACCAAAAACAATATGTCAACTTAATAAACCATACGGAACTAGCGAATGAATGCTTATAAGTTAAATTAAATTTATTTTCCATATTCTGTAAAGGCGATAGTGTGAAACATCAAACTTTTAGGTTTACATGAATGTTTTTTTATTTTGGACAAACACGTTTACTTGTTCGGGTAAGGAGAGGAAGCAAGTCATTCCAATTTTCCGCTTCAAACACGTTTCCTAGAACATTTCCTGCAAGTAGAAGCAACTCTGCTGGATTAGTTGAGTTTGTGACTCCCACACAATACATCTCGATGCCCAAGTTCTTCGCCATCACTGCCGCTGCTATTGTATTGTTTGGATCGTTTGACTTTCCATCTGTTACCACGACCATTGCCCGAGGAATAGCTGGTCTTTTATTTGCCTGGAGCGATGCCACAGCATCGTCAACTGCCAAATGGGTGTATGTGTCCCCTTCGTCATAGTATGTTGCCTTGACTTTCTGCCTAATTTCTTGAGGACTTAATGTATTATTTAAGGAAATGTATCGTGTGACATTAGTGGAGAACGTGATGTATCCAAGCCTTGACTGATTGTGGACCGTAAATGCAGTCGTCAAGTTGGCGATGTATTCAACAGCTAATTGAAAATTATCAGCTCCCACAGAACCGGAGCTGTCTAGGACAAGTTCCAGATCAAGCGTCTTGTAACAAGGAACAACGGGCACGGTAGCGTCCGTTGGAGTGGGTTTCGGTGGTGTTTTAACAACCCTCTGCAAAAATGAAATATTTCATTCGTACAATTGAAAGGCAAATGATCACGGGCAAAAAATAGGTAGGTTACTTTGCATATGTATCGTCTAAGGGCATTGTCTGACTTAACATCCGCGAAAAAACGCTTTTCATTGTGAATGGATAATATTATTCGACCCTTTGCATCAGTAATATTAGAAGGAGCTCCTCCTTTCCATGGGACCCACGATTGTACGAGTTCCTCATTGGCTGACCAAACCCACGCGCTCTTTGGTTCAGAATAATACCCACTAGTCCATTGACCAATTGCTAAAATATTAAGGATAATTAACTTATAGTTGGTTATACTTAATATCCGGGTGTGCAAAAATTACTGGTCAATTTAAACTTACCTCCTTTAAACTGAGTAAACACCAACTTTGCAATATGTTGAAGTTCTTCGAATGAGCTGAGCCATAAAAGCTCACCCTCATCCGTTTCGAACCTTTCACTGCAATCCTCGCTTGCTGTACCCCATGAAGCCTATTAATAAAAAAATATTCACATCGCATGTAACATTTTTAAATTTTAACTGGACTTACCGCTCCTTCTGATACGTAGTAACGATTAAAGTCTTCAATTGTATTCTTTCTTCCAGTTATGTGGTTCGGGTGGTAAGATCCGAGATATTGGAACCCTGGAACTAAAATAAATCACATTTAAATGGTGTATGTATCTAACTAAGTACATATCTTACCTTCTAAGTTTTTACTTGCATCTCCGAAACAGGTCCGAAACGACACAAAGCTAAGCAGAGCTACCAGTACAACTGTAAAGAAGGATGGGTTTCTAAAAACCATTTTCAATTTGAAACTGAATATTCCGTCGTACAACCAGGTCTCGATGTAATTGGTGAATTACTAGGGAGAGCGAAGTTAATTTATACTGTGCCTGAAGTGACGTGGCCTGCATTGATTTCGCTTCACAATCGAATTGAGATCGAGGCCAGTAGTTTAAAAAACTTTTCATGTCCTAAGTATTGTTCATTGTGCTGTGTATTACAAACGAACACTTAATAATGGTCCATGTGAGTTCAACAAACCATATCGCCTCATTTCAAACATGAAACTCTACTTCCGTACTTTCTCACCACTTCCCAAAAACATGTTGTCTAAAATCTGAAGAAATTGGATTGGTCCACAGAATTTGGTTTCCAGTAAAATCTATAACAAGTTTTGCCCCCAGTTCATTTATTGTATCTCTACTTTTTCTCCTTGGATCCATTAAAACGTTGAGATGCTTCACAAAACGGTCTCCCCACCGCTTCGTATTTACATTTTTTAAGATAACACATGAACAAAAGAATTGTGTTAGCAATTATTGTACTATCTGTCACAGAAATACACCAAACTATGAACTATGAAATCTTGGTAGGCTTAACTATTTAAAATGTAATAACAAGTAATTTGTGTCTGTTTATAGCACAGAAGAATTATTTACTTGACATTAATATGCGAAGAGATTCTATTTATATTTCAATTGAGTGCTCTCCTCTGCTTTAATGCGTGAGAAAATTAAGCATTAAATATTGAATAGAAGGGTGATAGAATTTTTAATTGGGTTGCCCTGTGAAATAGAATTTAAAGATTCCTCAGAGAATTGAGGCAGGCTACCAAATTTAGTAGTTGCTGTGTATACTTCTTTTAGTAATAAAGGCAAGAAACTGCGACGATCTACCTGAAAGTCGAATATAAATTCACACTCCTTTGATAACTCATGAGATGTGACTAAATGTTTTTACTCGTTTTGTGCGAAATTGTAACATCTCCCAGTTAAGGGGGATTGGAAGGAGTAACGATAGCATGTGGAAAGGGATGGAGAATTCACTGGCTACTCTCGAGGTTCACACCGTTCATTTCGATGCAGAAATTCTTCCACTAACAAGAATTCCTTGACAGTACCAAATTAAACAATCCCAATAAATACATTTCCATATTCAACTTTGAATCATGTCCCTCTATTCGACCCGGTGGCTTTAGAAGCTGCCAAATTAATCTTACGAGCCCCCGCATAACTGGCCACTGCTAAGCATCTTACCTGTTCTTTCTCAAGTGGCTTCATTAATTCAATAGTTCATTCACAAATATGTTTCAAGCTGTTGTTCACGCTAATATCAAGTGATCTCTCACACTCATTCAGCACTAACATTAATGATAAACGTCTCAGGAGATTCCTTAATCCATCCTACCCACTTCCTTATGGTTCTCTTAGAATGTCAAGGGTGAAACCATATATTTTAGATTCACCGACACCTGCGGACACGGCATTTAAGTACACGACGCTTACTGACAGGCATCTGCGGACACTGGCACATACTGACGCCGACACTTGCTCACACGACACCTGCGGATTGATACATGTACGTACACAGTCTTTTGTGGACATTGCAATTAACGGACAGATGTACCATAGACAGGGAATAGATAACCGGAACAGGAACCGGGCGGGAAACCTCCATGACAGTACATTATAAGAGACTCTCCTCTGAAATATTATTTTTATAATTCAATATAACTCCTCAGAGCTTTATTTGAACTCAATTACTACTCGTTTTATTCTACCACAACGCCTAATACCAATCACACTGAGAATCACTCATTTTTTAATCGCCAAAAACCAATAAACAACACCAACTTATCCCAAGCCATAAAGGATTGAGAAGAAAGGATCATCCATAGACAACAAGGATACAAAAAGCCGGGACAATCGACAAAAAGATAAGTCACACTCTCACGTATATGTCAGCGGCCGAGTATCATTATCTTTGAAGGATCCCAAAAGATACTGTCGCAATTTTTGCTCTGATTCAGACATGCCAACGGTAGGACGTAGCCCAATGAAGGATATGGACTTCCAAGAACTACAATCCAACAATCCACCTAAGCAACCTGTGACCCTTGACATTATGCACCAGAGTATGATGACTGAAATTCGCGAAATTCAAGCGCGACTTATATCAATAAACGGAACAGTTGAAATTCTATCAAACAAAGTAGGCGTACTCCAGCAGAAACAGGACCTAATCGAATCTCGTACAACAGCTGTGGAGCAAGACCTACGCAATCAAGCCGAAGAACTAAAGGAAACCACCTCAACAATAACATCAAACCTTAATGATCTACGGGACGAAATCCGCGAGGAGCAAGACCGTCTAAGAAGAATTAACAATATCCTGCTCTTTGGTGTGCCTGGAACTAGTGCTCGGGGTGGTTCATTTTAGAAAATGAAATTTGTGGTTCATTTCGGTTCATTTCAGTTCATTTCATTTCAAAAACCGGAACAGATTGGATCCAAAATGAACCACTTGAAATGATTCAAAACAGAAATGAAATGAAACCGGATTTCTTGAAATACATTTTCCGGTTTAAACCGAATATTCTATTTTGTTACACTTTTGGCTTATGAATACGCTCTTTCTAAACCGTGTCAACTATTCAAACTTCTACACCAGTCTCTCCCGCTAAAATTTAAAATAATCTCACACTTCCCATTTCATCCTTTCCTTTGACAACTAGTCTAAGCTATCAATTTCAATAGTTTTTGCACTTCGACATATCCAGTAATATGACGAGCACGAATTCTGATAACGACATGTGTGTGGGACTCAAAGAGCCGTGTGCCCCGGAAATAATTGAGTTAGACAGCCGGATTGTTCCCCGAACTTCTTTAACAGTTGAAAAGGAAGCTGAGACTAACACGCACATACACGACAAGCCAGCAACCAGATCTAAAATTTACGATCTCTTTAATTTCAACTCATCGACAAATAGCTGGACCTGCAAGAACTGCAAGTAAGTGACCACTGTGTTCAATCTACCTAATCTTTATATCAATTCCTAAACTCTCTATTCTAACCTTATAATTTCAATTCCAGAAAAAGTTATGCAGTGAATAAATCAAGAGGTCCTTCATCACTTCATAATCATGTCAAACAAAAACATCCAAGCTTACTGATTCCGCCCAAAGACGAAATAAAGGAATCTTCTAAAAGGTATTCCTTATTTCAACACAAGCCGAAAACTAGGGAAGCCCTTACGGAGAATATATTTAGAGAAGCACTAGTCAAGTTCGTTGTTGAGTCAAATCAGCCATTTACGTTAGTAGAAGAAGATGGATTTAAACACTTGATCAACTTGATTACAAGGAATGAAGAACATACAAGGATTCCCTCAGCCAGGACTTTGAAGGACTGGGTAGTGCGGATGCATAAGGAAGAACAAGAATCTCTAAAGGCACGAATGCACAACAACTCCAGTAAAATCAGCTTTACAATTGATTGCTGGACTTCAGCAAACCAGTACCCCTTTCAAGGAATAATCGCAACGTGGATTAATAATGAATGGGAACTAACCAATGCCGTTCTCGATCTTACGATACTTCACGGCAGCCACACCGGCAGCAACATAGCGAGTTCGTTCTTAGAGGTGTTAACTGACTTTGGGCTTGTAGAAAAGTTATCGTCTATTGTCAGTGACAGTGCTTCCAATATGGATAAAGCGTGCTCAGAAATTGAAGCCAAATTAAGCGAATCAGGTCACTCCTTTGAAACATCTAAGCATCGGATTCGATGCTTCGCGCATATACTAAATCTAACTTGCCAGGCAATTCTTTCCGAAGCTGGAGATTCAGATTTAGTGGACGAGGATGAGTTGGAAGCAATCAATCAATCACTCACTCTAATTCAAAAATTAAGAAAAGCAGTTGTTGCAATAAGAGGATCCCCACAAAGACGCGAAACATTTGCTAAACAATGTGAAATCTCTGGCATGGATTCAAAAAACTTAGTTCGAGACGTCAGAACTCGTTGGAATTCGACATTTCTAATGATTGAACGGGCGTGTGAAATGAAAACTCCTCTTCTTTTAACATTGTCATCTCACAAAGAACTTCGGTCGTTATCAGTTTTGGAAGCAGAATGGGACATTTTAAAGCAATTGATGGAGTTATTGAGGCCGTTCAAAGAAGCCACGGAAGTGTTTTCCACTGAAAAGCATCCAACAATGTCTGAAGTGACTGGAGTATACCTGATTCTTTTTAAACATCTCGAGAAGTTCATGGAATCCGAAGTAGACGAGGTGTTGCGAACTCCAGCAACAAAAGGATGGAATAAACTTTTTAAATACTACCCAACTTGTGACGGGGATTCGTACATAATTGCAACAGGTAAATCTATAATAATGTTTTTGATTCCTTACGCATTCATTATCAAGCCATTAATATGAGAATATTTATATAGTTTTGGACCCTCGTTGTAAGATGCAGTGGTACACCGACCATCAATGGAGAACAGAGTGGTTGAGTAATTGCAAACGGACTGTTAAAAGAGTTTGGACTAATGATTACAAACCCACGGAAGCTGATGCTGCTATACCAGTCGTCCACTCAGTGTCACTATTCAGTCAACACTCTTTGTTTGGCTCCACAAACGATTCAAATGTTAGGAAGGATGAGCTTCAAAGATATTTAAGTGAGCCACGTGTACAGCCACAACTGATTGATAATGATCCAAGTGGAGGTGGGATCTTAGCCTGGTGGAAGGTAAGAAGACTGAAAACAGAGTTTGATGAGATCTCTGGAAGGTTTCTGAATTTTATTATTTATTATAGACACATCAAAACGAATTCCCAAACCTCTCGAGGATGGCTAAAGACTACCTTGCTGTTCCATCCTCCGCTGTGTCCGTCGAAAGACTCTTTTCGAATGGCAAAGATTTAGTGTCACATCGCCGAGAATCAATGAACCCAGAAACTATTAGAATCTGTATGTGTCTTAAGAACTGGCTAAGTATGAAGCGCAAAATTGTAGCTAAATAATCATCTGATGAATGATAGAAATGGTAGTAACTTAAATTTTTAAAGAGCAAGTAGATGTAGTTAGACATAGACATTAAGTAGCATTTTATATCCCTGTGTATTTATCAATAATAATTTTCTGTTCATTTGTACAAGATTTTAAGTATTTGTGACTTAGAAACATTATTTGCTGTATTGTGCAAAGGACATGTTTGAAAATATGTCCAGTTTTAACTGTTATTTTAAGTTTTATTGGATTCAATAATGGGTTTTATTTTGCATGAAAATGTGGTTCAAGTGGTTCATTTCATTTCAAATTGTTGAAATGAAATGAAATGAACCACAAAAATGTTTGAAATGAAAAAAATGAACCGTTTGAAACGGTTTTGGCTTTGAAATGAACCAGAACCGCTTTTGTTGAAATAAAATGAACCACCCCGAGCACTAAAGCGTCCTGACCTTGCAAAAGGACAAATATCATGATACACATCGTTCGAAAGGTCTCGTCGATTTGATGATAACAATGCTAGACATTGTTGGCTGTGACTTTAAAGTCAGACGTCATGACCTCCCAGAAAGTCCAAAATAGTAAACTGCTTGGTTACATAGGTTCAGAATTGAATGGATTTTTGGACACGACTTTTCAGTTTCTTCTTACAGTCGTTTTAAAACGGTTTTCTGTATGTTGAGAGCAAGTAAGGTAGAGTTGAGCTAAAGTTGTCTCAACTCAACCAATCTTGAAGGCTACAAATATCCGATTCTGATGAAACTTGACACAAGCTTGCATCGCTTTGAAGTATTTATTAAGTTAATTTTAAAACAGGACCCCTGAGAGGCAGAAGTCGAATTTGATGTCCGCGTTTGAAGCGATAATCTGCGTATAAGAATAAGCTAAAAGTAGATATCGGTTAACTACATAATTCATGTGTGCGGGATTAGGAAATATCGATAATGTACCCTACTTATCCCCTTATTATCTTTATCTTGTGTTCAATGTCAAGCAACTGGTGCTTTTAATTATTTAATAAAGGTTAGTTTATATATGTGGGTAGACCAATTGTCCATTTGACATATTAAAGTTGTAATTCCCTAACTGAAACACGATCTACGTACAACTAGTTAGGCGTTTAACATCTTTTTAGATATCAGGTGAGTTTTCAATGCCTTGGTTTCGTAACCAGTCATACAGTGGTAGCGTGTTTTTAGTAAATAATTTTGAGTTTTATTTTATTATAGCTAAAAAAGCCTGTCTAAAGACAGGACAAGTCCTAGAAAGAATTAAATACCTGGAAAGTCAAGAATTCGCAAAATTGGTTATAATGATGGTGTTTGCGAATTCTAGACTTTCCAGCTATTCGGAGTCGGACACTGGAATTTTATGGAAGTGATGTTACATTATTAAATATATATAATAATTTTTGTCGGGAAATAATTTTTGGTTTTTATATTTGATAATAAAGTTTCTATTAAAGTTCTCTCACAAATTCCGCACGGTCAAAAGGTTTGCGTTTAGGAGTGCGAAGGACAGCGGAATGAAGTGCATTCAGAGTGTTTGGAGAGTGGGCGTTGAGGAGGCCGGAACTCGTGAACTTTTTGTCGCTTTTATACTTGAATGAGGACTCGTGGAAGGTTTCGTTGTGGCGAGAAAAGTCAGCAGGGGTCATTGACGACTTCCCGCATATTCTGGAATACAGTCGACACATGCCTTCGACGTCTTCCGAGGCGCCTTTAAAGTGAAGGGATTCGCAGTGGATGAGTTTCTCTCGTTTACACTTGAAGCTCATGGAACATACGAGGCAGACTAACTTGGAGCTTTACTTTGACTTCTTCGAAACAATTGGAACGTCTTCACTTCCCAATTTTTTGCTTCCTCCTATTCCTTTTATTAGATGACGTTTTGATGGTGACGCGAAGGTCACTGTGAGCGTCTTCAGGGGCTTCTGCAATGTCTCCCATCTCTTCCTCAAGTTCGTCAGTTCGCTGATGCTCCCTGAGGGCATGTTAATTAATCCTTTAGCATTCAACTAAATTATTTGGAACTTACTCGTCACTCGCAGTAGATTCATGTCCCACTTCGCTCGGCTCCTCCAAAACGTCAACGCAACGCATCAACTTCCGTTGCGAACGTCGAATCTGAGGTGAATAGCTAACGGCGGCCGTAGTGTCCAAATTGGTTGGTGGCGGTGGACAAGCAGAATGGTCGTCTGGGTCGTTGTTGGTCTCTGGGAGTTCCGAGTCACTTGGAAGGACTTCTCTGTTAAACATTAATAACCTAAATGAATTCATTATATTAAGGCAAAAGCTGTATCCAGACTTTCTCATCACTTTCCCCCTCCACATTGATTTCGTACCACTTATCACTTACTTTGCCTTTTTCAACTTTGTTCCCATATCCAGAAACCGAGGAAACCCCCGTTCAATCCCTCACGGGTACCAACTAAATCTGTGTTACATTCAGATTCTTCGAAACTCCCACCCAGCTCGCAAGGGAGCTTCTTGGAAGAACCTTCAATTTCCGGTGCAACCTCGGTTCTGTTCTGCTGTGGTTTGCGAGTCTGCGATTCCAGAGTTACGTCACTCAGCCTGGTCTGTACTACGGTGGCCTTCATCTGCAAAAATCCATTCATCAGCTTCAGTTTTAATTAATTTAATAACAATGCTTTGGACACAATCTACCTTTGTCAGCTTTGGATCGTCCTTCCACTCCTCGAAATGGTCTCCGAAATATTCAAGTTACTCGAGAGACTCCTCCGCAAAGATTTAAAAATCTTCCTCCGACTTAAACACATCCTTAATCACTTTCAACAAGCTACAAGCGGTGGCAACACTATCTTTTGTCCTGCCAAGTCTGTTGATGTCTCCAGAAGGAAACACATCCTCCACTAAATTCACCTCCCCCAAACATTTAGAGCTTCTTTAATTAACTCTACTCCGTCCAGAATTTTCGGCTCCCCACACACACAACACGACTTGCTGTTTCCCGTTTGTAATTCAAAAGTATTGACTTCTTTGAATAGACGGAATATCCGTTGTGTGACCCGTAAACTGTTCTCCATGTTATATTTACTTACACTAACGACAATTCAAGTCTCTTAAACTTAAGAAAAACTACACACATCTCAACACGTACTAACACTAACAAACAACAAGAATGTAAACATAAACAAACACTTTCCCGCTCTTTGTCTCACACACCCCAGACTTCTCAGATGCACACACACAGCTAAGATCCTCTTTGGGGCATTGTGCATGTAATAAGAATACGGCGAGAATATTCACTCGCCAAACATTCAAAACACACTAGAATTGTTTACCTTTTCTCACTCAGAGCTTATTTAAATTTATATTAAGTTAGAAAAGGTCAAATACATATACCAAGATTTAATCACGACTGTAAAGATGGAAACACAATTAAGCGCTAAAGGTAAAATGATACTTAAGTCCTCCGCGTTTTTTTGTGTTCTAAACTATCTCCAGCAAATGAGTTAACCACAGAAAAACCCGGCCATATACGAACCGTCCTGGGAAATCTTGTTCCAGACGTCGCTAGGGTTCTAGATGAGACAACAGTGGAGAAGACCATGTTGTGTAAGGACTGCGATGTGCTAGTAAGGGAAGCGGCACGACTCCACGGCGTTCTTGAGACTTTAAACTCCCAACTTAATTCCGTGCTGGACTCCATGAAGCAAAAGTTATTTAAAAGGCACTCAACGCCAAAGAAGAACCTGAGGACAAGGAAGAGTAAGTGTTAAGTAATCCAATTATTTATTTAACGTACTAATCACTTAACAAACAATTTATAGGAACTCCATCAGTTCAGATTTGGAACTTCCACCGGGCGAAGAATTTTTTATTATTAAAGAAGAAGATGAAAGTGATTCTGAGTGAGTTTTAAATAATTATTCATACAATGAAACCATCGTTTTGATTATGAATATACTTATTAGGCGTTCCTACGTTCATTCTGACTGTGCAATTCCAGAAGCTGACGAAGGTATTTCCTGACCTTCTTATCAAAGCCGTTTTTCTGCAGATGAATCATACGAACCTTCGCCTCAAAGATGTCCCACAACCAAGACAAAGTCAATAGAAGGTCAGGAAAAGAATCGTGGGGGAACTGCCGTTTTTAAAAGAAAAGGAAATGCGGTTACTAAAGTCACAAAGACTAACCAACAGCCGCTTAGACCTCGAAAGTCAAAGGAACCAAAGGTCAAGGCCCAGGAAGAAAGAGAAAGGATGCAGTAAGTGCTTAGTACTTATCCAAATATGTGTGTCAAGTAGAGTAACACGTTAATATGGAATAGGAGCTCCGTGACTTCAGACGTAGAAGGTTTCAGCGGAAACGAGTATTTTGTAATCAAAGACGAAGCTGACAGTGATGAGTGAGTTTCAAATGAGTCAGATATTCTTGTTTACAATAATAATCGATTTGTTAAATGAATAATTACCGTTTTGTTAGGGAATCCTACAACGCTGACGATATCTTTCCTTTATCTTCCACTGCAGAAAGCAGTTCCTCTGAAGGAAACGACGATGATACAAACGAACCACCGTATAAAACACGTCAAACAACCAAAACGAAATCAACCGCAGAGCAAGAAAAGAATCGAGGGGGGTCAGGAGCTGTTAAAGGAATATCAATTGCAACAAAGACTAAACAGCGGTCGCCTGGACATCGAAAGTCACAGAAACCAGAGGTCGAAAGACAAGAAAAATCTCAAAGTCAAAAGAGACGGAGCAAAGATTTCTGCTGCAGTTGGTGTTCGAAATATTTTAGAAACATGCAAGACAAGTTGCTCCACTACGAGTCGGTTAATTTCAAAGGAGCTGCTGAGGACATCGAAGGAGGATGTCGCATTTATTCCAGATTATGTGGGAAGTCCTCGATGATCCCTGGTGACATTTCCCGTCATAACGAGACCTTCCACGACTCCTCCTTGAGGTTCTGCTGCTCCAGCTGCAACAAGAAGTTTATTAGTGAAGACCTCCTAAAGGCTCACAAGGCCATTCACTCAAATTTAATTTTATTCCCATGTTCACTTTGCGTGTCCAGCGTTGCTGTGACCTATGAGACTCCCAGTGAGCTCGACAACCACATCCATCGTGTCCACGCTCCCACGGTCAGGTTTCCCAGAGGTGTTCACTCCAATCGAGTAGGCTCAGAGTGCACTAATTCTACGTTCACTCATAGAAAGAAACCAGGTTTTTGCTGTTTGTGCAGATCGAAAATGCGAGGTCTCCATGTCCTACGCGCTCACGAAAGACAAGCGCATCCCGAACGCTTTACATTCGTGTGCAAATACCAACATTGTAACTCAACGTTTGCTGAAGAAAGTCACATGCTAACCTGTCTGGAGACTAACAAGGACTCCCCAGGATACTTTAAGTGTTTTGTCTGTCAAATCACGTAAGTCCAACGTAGTTCTTATTCCCTCAGCTTTAAGAAATGTTCTGTATCACTTGAATATTTTGTTACAGATGTCACACAGCCTCTGAATTGAAAGAACATTTGGCCGCTAAACACACAGCTGGAGGAGTCAACTGCAACGAATGCCCGGAAGTCCCACTCTCTTCCACAAAGCGATTCCGAGATGTATTTCAATTGAAAAAGCACAAAACAGTTACCCACGG
>JAQGAB010001499.1:0-16058 GCA_034696565.1 Isotomurus graminis
CTGGTCGTTGGCCGCTGGCCGCTGGGGAGGGTTGGCCGCTAGAGAGGGTGGCCGCTGGCCGCTGGGGAGTGTCCCATTCGTCAAGTGAGGAGTTTAGGGTCCTTTACACACACCACCACCGACTTCACCACCACCACCACCACCACCCCAAATTCTGAGGTTGGAGTCAGTATGGACTTTGACTTCAGACCAGCAGCAAGCTCATTGCCTTCGTCCTCTGTCTTGAGAAAGTTCTCGCAAACCTTCGAATTTTAATTAATTACGTCTTATCCCCAGAGTCGCATTGCTGGTAAGTGCCGTTGTGGGTGCAAATTAGACGTGTGACGACACTTTCCAAACGTAGTCGACGGCGTTATCGTAGTATAAGCTCTGCCGAATTTTCCAGACGCAGAACTTGGTTTCATGGAAGGTCGTGGAACTACTCCTTTAACACCGGCAGGAAGTCTGCCCCGATTTTTCCAACAGAATGTTAGCATGGATGTTCGGCAAAGGGGTCTTCCAACAATTTTTGACCGGAATTCAGTAAGTGTCTTTCATTTTCTTCCACCAACTTAAATGTCATTGAACTCGTATGCAACGTGGCTATCAGGAGAAGGAGACAGCGGTTAACATTTGGGTTCATTAACTTGCAGGCGGCGATGGTTCGAGAGGATCGAAGTCATCGAAGTCATATGCAGCAATATCATCACCACCAGCAGCAGCAACCGTCCATTCAGCAATATCAGCATCACCACCAGCAGCAACCGTCCATTCAGCAATATCAGCATCACCACCAGCAGCAACCGTCCTTTCAGCAATATCACCACCACCAGCAGCAACCGTCCTTTCAGCAAAGGAATCACTCACAAATCAAAATGCAAAACGGTCCATCTGCTTGCTATCAGAAACAGATGCCTTTGGGCGTTGTGGGTGGTGAACGGAGTCTCGGATCGTCTTCAAGTCCGGGCTCGTCGACAACGATCTGCTCAGGGTCAGACAGTGTAAGTTATTCTGAGGAGAATATTGGACGGACTCAACAAAGACCCCTGAACCGCATTTCCAGAAGCCCTTCATTCATTCAGGTGAGTTTGAAATTCGTATTTACGGCAACGAGAATGACGCCTCTCATTCGAAAGTACAATAATACGGGTTGCTTTTGTAGGGAGTGAGACTGACACTTAAAATGGGAGTGAGCTACTTGGACCACTCATTTTTGATCGGATGTAAAGGATCAAAAATAAGGAAAGTTATGCGGGACACGAGATGTCATATTCATTTTCCTGATTCCAATAAAGACGAAAGTAATTTCAAAAGTAATCAGGTGAATATTTCTGGAAGCTGTTTGGCTGATGTGGAACGGGCTCGTTCTAGAATTCGAGTAAGTTTTTAAATTATCGAGATTGTTGCGTGATTTACTTATATTTTGCTTTATGGATTTTACTCAGGAATTGTCCCCGCTGATTTTCCACTTCAACCTTCCGATTGCTTGTGACACTGATTGCATCAATCCTGAACAGTACTACGTGTTCATCGATAACATGCAGGCTAAATATAGAGTTCAAGTAATCCTACAATCTCCTAATCAGCATCAATCTACGACATCTTTGACAGTGAAAGGACGTGAAATTGACGCACCAGCGGTCATTGAAGCAGCGACCAAAACTTTGGACTACTTTTGGTCCGTGTTTGGAGCTGGCAGAGTAAGATTGTTGTAATATAAAGCTGAAACACCCGTGTGTGCTATCAATTAACAATTTGTTTATTTAGATGAATGCTGTACTGGTTGAAACGATCATGGACATTACCCCTTCTCAGCATCACTACGTGCGGTCATTTAATGATACGAATGTAAAGATGATTGCTAGGAATACAGAAACTACCATTATTTTTCCGGATTTGTCTGACCCAAATCTGCCAGAGCTGAAGAAATCTCGAGTTGTGATACGAGGAGATATAAATTGTGTATACCGCGCTCGTCAACAAATAATTGTAAGTTTTGCTGCGTTGTACTTCGCTAATGCGCAGGTATGAGTTATTATTTTGATTTACAGGAGAGTCTTCCAATTAGACTTATTTTTACCCTTCCCGATGGCCACCCCTTGAATGCTGACCAAGTGACTTGGATTAACGTCAATTTAAACGTGACAGTAAAAGTGTCGAAGAATGCCAATAATAAAAATATGGAGATGGAGTCCAACTCACAGATGGGAGACCTTAGGGTACCTCGATTAGGACTTGTCAACCGAATCCACCCTATTTCACCCAGGCAAAGTGCATTATCAGCAAATCTGAACAACGAATGCCCACGAACCGTCTATTTGGTGGCAAGCGAAAGAAATGCTCCCAATATCTACGAAGCCACTCAAAAAATCTTCGGAGAACATTCATTCCCAGCGGCTATTCCTCAGGCTTACCAGACACGACCTGCTGACATTTTCTTCCCGCCAGGTTTGTAAAACTCATTACTACTACAGTTTTTAATTTGTACTATCGACCCTTTAATCAGAAATTATCGTAAATACTTTGTTTCTATTTATTAGAGGCTTCATATGCGAGTGACGAAGATGAACTAGATCAGCCACTCTCCCTGTCTATGCTCCTTCCTCCTCCACCAGGCTTTGAAACACCACCGGCATCACCTGAAGTGCCAGTTAAAGAACCTGGAAATACTGTCGGTCCATTGACCAACAATGTATTCCAGTACCATTCAAAAAGTGGTATATCCGAATCCGATCCTGACCAATTAGTTATGGAGTTACTGTCTGATAACTTTGAATCCATCCTGTCGTACAAATAAGTTTTCGACAGTTAGTGTATTATGTATCATTTTAATAACAAGTTTTTTAAGCTAGTAATATCAGGAAGCTACAGTGTTTCAATACAGAGCAGTATATTTTGTATACCTGCGAGTCGTTTAAGTTTAGTATATTAATCGGATTTCAACTTTTCAACAATTAATGATTAAGTCATTAAGTCAATACATGTGCCTGTCATTGACGGTTGGTTTTACAGATTTTATTTATTGTTAGTACCATGTATATAGTTAGTACCAAGACCAAGTAGCGATACCTTGTAACAAGTATGATTGGGTTTCAGATTAAAGATACTTTTCGCGTATTTCAGAACTTCGCAAACTCATGTCGTAGAAATTTTAATCTTCCTTACCGTTGCCTCTTGCGAGCGATTGGAATATCTAACTACGACTTTCGACCTAGAATCCTTATTTGCATCCTTTCACTTTTTTCAAGCATACTGCTTGAAAAGAATACTGATCTTGGTCGCTTCTAGAGTCATCAGAGGCTTTTCCTGCACATTCATTGAAATTAATTCCTTAATTCCTTAGTATCTTTCCACAAAAAGGAATTTTAAGGAAAAGACAGATTAGGGTTTGATAGGACCTAATAATATATGAAGGTACAGTGGAGAGTGAGACTGAATGAGATCCAGTCAGGCTGTGTTCGTAAAGGGTTCATTCCAGTCCAGGCTGGCATTTCACCATCAGATATTCACATTTTTGGACTGGGGAATTATGAGACAACCTTCAGTAGTACAGTGAGTTGTCTGTGAATGAGAAAAGTACATCTCTCTTTTAGCAAAAAGGGACTGAAGAAGTATCCATTCATCGAATGCCGGAGAAGAGACGTTTTAGTATGCAAATGCAAAAATATGCATATGCAATAGATTTTTGTTTATCCTGAAAATGATGCTGTTTGCTTGAGTCTTATATTTAACCTTATATTGTGGATCCATTTCTACTAATCCTGGTGCAGTCTAATAAAGGATCCTAATAGTTCCATAATAAAGTTTCTGTTCTGATGAATTTGACGCAAATACAACAATAATAGAGAAGATGTACATGTGGATAAGACTGATGCGTGCATTGCGATTGAACAAAGTGAGACATGACGTGAGAAGCCAAGGCCTCAATAAGTACATTGGGAAATGGGAGTTTGCAGTGATCCAAGAGAGGCGTCGGAGAAGGTTTTCGATGGATTATGGAAGAGCAGTTTTGTTTGACAAGATTAACGAATAAAGAATGACTTAATTTTGAAGAGTGTAGTGAGGTGAAAAGGAGAGTAGTTAAGAAGTTGTGTAGGTAGACTTGCAGAGTTGCAATTTTTAATGATTCCCCAGAGAGTAATTTCAGTCATATGTTTAACGATGTACATCCGAAGGCAAACATTTAATAAACATATATTTATATATATAGTCGTGAATCATGGCATATTATTTACGTACTCAGACAAAATATCAGTTCGATTGTGTGTGGGAAGTACTTTTAGATTGACAAAGTTTAATTGTAACCAGACATGTGTGGGTATTATTGATTGATTTTGCATTAACTCACTGGAACAACAGACGTTGAGAAAAGTCATCAGCATCTGTGTACAAATGTTTCTATTACGTGTGTGAAGCAGAGGGCCCGGAATTTTACTGCTCGTTTGAAAACAGACTATTGTTGCAGTGGCTTGAGTCAGTTGTGTGTGTGTTGCCTTACAGTTCAATCTCAAGTATAATCCTACTTACACAACTATTCAAAAAGGTAAGTTTGTATTCATCGATTAATCACAAGGAGGCACAGTTTCGCTACCCTATGTCCTATGTGTTAATGGAGGAAAAGAGTTTCTCATGTCAATTTTAATTGGAAGCTGTCATCAATTCTGTCGATGCATAGATTCCAACAAGTCAGTTTTACAGATTAAATTCAGTTGCAAATCATTAATTTGTAAATTTTACACGATAATTTGTTTTTGATACGATTAGGTAATATAGAAAAAGGCCAGTATAGTAATATCGTCGAAAAGAATTAATGTCTCAATTACGTTACAGAGGAATTTCTAATTTTCTGCTTCATCCAAAATATTTAATTACTATTCTATAATGGAAGAGCCACACGATGCATTAAGCATCCTGTAACAGCTGAGGAGTTGTTGAAGTCATTTATCGAGCCTGAATGCCGAACTCCCGGGCATCGTCTTGAGTTATATCTCCATATTCCCAGATGTTCAAATGTTTTGCTTTAGCCTCATTCTCAGCAGTTTTGAATTCTTTCACCTGAAACAAAGAATGTATACATACATGTAAACAAATGTACTCCTAGTGCGTGTAACCAAGTTTAATAGAGTTTTCATACCAATTTCTGGAGACGCCTTTCTTTCCTGTTCTCAACAAGAAGAAGTCCTTCGCGTACCAAGTTTTGTCCAACGTCCTGTTTCTTCTTGTCGTCAGCTAAAGAAACGTACTCGACTCCTCCAATCTTGAGGAATGAAACGAAATCGTATTAGCTTCTATTTTAAATAATTATAAGTAAAATAAGCTATAAACGTTCAAGTAGTATTACCTTATATTCCACATTCAATAAGAAAGTGCCTTCCGCTGTGTCTTGTTTAAGAGCATACACAGCATCTTGAGCATAATCTTCCTGCAATAACAGTGACAAGCAAATATGAAATACTAAATAAATAAAAAACTGAATAGTTGCAAAAAACCAACTCACATCAGTTGGTAGGGTGACAAAACCCAGCACATATTCCTTAGCGAATGAGGGCAGGTTAGAGCATGGGATACTTGGAAGTACTGCACATTTGGCAGATTTCATAACCTCACGATTGCCATAATCCACGAACAAAACAGCGACTTGCTGGTCTGGAAGAAGTTTTTCAACCTTGGCCCTGTACCACTCATTGTCTGCACTGTATCTTGCAACACACAAGTCACCTGAAATCCACGAGAGCCAGTATTATAATTTACACCCACAGGAACGCATCAAAGTACATTTTCAATTTATAGAATTTTCACCTTTCTTAGGGGTGTAAGCTCCAGTAAGAGGCTGCTTCTCCCTGAGCTCCCTTCTCAAGTCATTCATCAAAGCTTCTAATTTGTCACCATCATCAGTAAACTGAACAAAAACATGGAGCTCAGGGGTAACCTCAGTGACAATGACGCTCTTGGGTTCATATTTTCTCTCGCTTTTATCGTCTTCAGGTTTGACTTCATCCTTTGTATCTTCCCAGTTTGTCCAAATTTTTTCTCTTCGGGCTTTTGCGTTATCTTCGGCAATCTGTAGAGGACGGAAG
Source organism: Isotomurus graminis (assembly GCA_034696565.1). NCBI lineage: Eukaryota > Metazoa > Arthropoda > Collembola > Entomobryomorpha > Isotomidae > Isotomurus > Isotomurus graminis. The sequence goes on from JAQGAB010001499.1 coordinate 6,057, forward strand.
TATGGGGTTTTTTCAGCAGAGAAATGAACTGAAGCAAGCCCTTCTTCTACAAGAGCAACACTTAGATTTTTCCCCTCAATCCACAGCCATCTGCAAGGGAAAATGCAATTTTTCTGATGAGTGATCATGAATTCAAAAGTATATTTAATTCATTCTAGTACATTCTCACCCTATGAAATTTCCAGCCTTGTCTATTGCATCAACTTCGACTTCAACCTCTCGTTGGTGGCACAGTTCTTTGGAGAAAGCGAGGGCTTCATCTCCAAACGGCTCTCCTTCAGTAGCACCTGAACTTGCTGTCCCAGCTCGTCCTGCCCGCGGACAATTTATTCCAGCCAGCAAAAGTGTTATCAACCTCGTCTCTCTTGGAACGTACACTCGAAGTCGGGAACCAGACGCCACGAATTCAACAACAGCAGGAAGTTTTCCAGCACGTTGAAAGTATGGAAGAAATTGTTTTGCTTTAGCTGCATCTCCAGTGATATCAATCACATGATGAGTTGGAATATCTTTTCCATGGAGTCCTTTCAGAGTTTTTTGAGCCTTTGCTTCAGCGGCCAATAATGCATCATAATCACTTGCTCGCTGATCGTCATCCTGACGATATCGTACAACGGTAGCAAGTCCCTTTCCTACAAGAGCTTCGCCAAGATTGATACCATCAGCTTTGACAGTGCAGCAAAGTTTCTCGGGGAACGTTTGAGACGCAGGTTGAATGTAATCAACAGATACATTTACTTTCTTCCCTATTAATTTCTTCCTCATATATTCACGTGCTTCATACATGAATGGAATATCGTACAATGGACGGAACTGTTTTGGTTTTACAGCTGGTGCAGCAGGAGCAGAGTCACTTCCTTTGTCAGCACCTTTGTCTCCCAAGGCTTCCTGTCGTGGTGGACGAATACTCGCCAAGAAAATCTTTTGCAAAGTTCCGTCAGGTTTTTTAACACTAAGAGCGTCAGCATTGATGCATTCAACTACTGTCCCGACAAACTCTTTATCCTTTCCTTTCAGTGCATGAACTCCAGTCAGAGTATTTGCTTGATAATCTTTCCACAGCCTCAATTTCTTCTCTTTTGCAGACTTCTCTGCTGTTCTCAGTGGCTCTGCTCCACTTGTGACAAATCCAATGGACCAATCAATACACCTGGCAAATCCATCTTTCAGGAGAAGCTCAGCAATGTTTCCATTCTGTAAAAACCAAAAGAATAATGCAACAATGCTTGGTACAACTTAAACACACACTCCAAACAATCACTCACGGGGTGGATGATGGATCCAACGTAGTTCTGATTATTGACAGACTCCAATACAACTTCCACATCTCGCTGGAGCAATCGTGACTCCGTAAAGTATCTCGCTTCTTCAGAGAAGGCCTCTTTACTTGCTGGATCTGGTTTGCCTTCAGCATCCAGTTTAAACCCAGGACACTAAACCAGCAGACATCAGCAGTTGTAAAACTTGTAATCAATCAAAGTCAGAGGCACTCAAGTAGGTAACAACAACTCACCCTGATTCCAGAAATCATCACAGTGATATAATGGAAAGACGGGAGCAGAAAAGCTCTCACAGTGGATCCATCTCGTACATGTTCAATAACGGCAGAAACCGCCTTTCTTCCGAACTTGTCAACAAGTGACCGTGGGTTTTCAACTTGCCAAACGATGTTCCTCACATGGGACTAAAATACAAAGTAGATATGAAATAAATTCTTCTAAAAATAGCTGTCCTGTTATCTCACCTCATTGTCCGTGCCCCACTTGCCCTTCTGTGCAGATTTAGCCTTTTCCTCCAATTCTTGGAGACGAGCAATGTCCGACTTTCCTTCCCTGACACTCGCAAGTCCTTCAGCCACCACAGCTTCTGTAATATTTTCCCCTGATTCCGGATCCTTTCCCAGAACAACAACTCCATATTCCCGTCCAGAGCCAGGGACCTTATAATCCACACAAAACCAAACATCTTTTCCAATCAACTTCTTCCGTACAAATTCTCTAGCTTCCCACGCCCACGGCTCGTCCTTGGCATCCTCACTACGTAAACACAAACCAAAATATAAATATTCTCTTATCCACGTCACCAAAATCTCATCCCACACTCACATCTTGACGTTTCCTACAGGACGTCTTGCCAATCTGGGAGCAGAGATATTGGAAAAGTTCAACTGTCTCTCAGGTGGAGGACCTCCTTTAGGTTGTCCTCGAATTATAATGGAGTCTCCAGAGAGCACCTGAAAACGACAGATGCAATAATTCCCCCCTAACACGTGTTTGACACTCGTGACGACGACACATACCTGTTTGACGATGCCTCGGAGGAACTGCGGCGTGGAAGGTTGCGGCGGAGCACTCATAGCGACGCACTTGTTGCCCTTGTTGAGGAAGATTGTCCAGGTGATTGGTGGAAGTGATGAAGTGAAAAGCGGTGAGGAAACGTGTGGAGGTCACACCATATGTCGTGGTTGTCAACAAAGTGCCGGAGGAGCGTGCGGCTGCTTCGAGAGAGTGTCGTGTGGTTATGATGATGATCAGGATACTTTGACAGTACTCATACCTCTCTACTACTGTCGGCTAAAGTGGTGGTGGTGATGATGATGATCGTGTTAGTAGTAGTGCTGGTGGTGGTGGAACGGTACTCGACACGTTGGTGCCACTGCAGTGTGGAGGATGGCCAGCAGCTGGTTGACTCTGCTGTCCCACTTGTCCCCAGTCTGCCAACTCATCCTCTCCTCGTGTAAAGCCATCTCCACAGATCTCCTCATAGATGCTCCTCCATCCCTCCTTCCGCCCGCACAACCAACTCGTTCCCGGGGCACTCCGAGACCCCCGTCTCACCTCGCCCCACACACGCCACTTGTTCTACCTTCTCTGCCAGAGTTCCTCTCTATAATTACTCTCTATTTTGTTGCATGTGACAGGAGGATTGCTTAAGACTGGGGAACAATGAGGATGAAATTAGCACGTCATTATTTGTATTATTGTTTGGCTTTTATTTGACTTGACACTTGTGTAAAAGAGGATTGATGAGTAACTGGAGTTGAAATAGATTGGCGTATTAGTTGAGTGGTGGAGGAGACTTTTACGGGCAATATTGTTGAAAGCGTGCAAGTGGTAAATATTTCATAGTTTTTCTTTCCCTTCTTTGGACTTGTTGATTTAATTTCTTATTCAATTTGATATGCATGTCGAATACCATCGGAAAATGAATGGGAATATTCAACAGTTCAAATCTTTAGATGTGGTGGTGGTGGTTGTGTCTGATGATGATGGCTTGTTTTGAGTTAATGTACTCGTGTTCTTGTTTCTCGTCGTGGTACACTTGAGAAATTGAAGTGAGTTTTGAGATGAAGTGCTTTTGTGGGTTTTAGAATATTAGCGAGCTAGAGCACAATGCATATAAAATATACAAGGGGATTGTTACATGTAAATAAGTATTTGAAAGAATAGTTTAAAATGGTTGTTGTAAGGGTTAATAAGGTCGACATATATAGAGAGTTAAGCTTAAAGGTTCATGTGTATTTGTTTGCATTGTAGTTATTGTAGAGGGTAAATGGTTTAGTTTTAAAAATTTAAATGTTCATTGATTGATGCGAATATAATGGCTGAATTAAGTAAGGTCATCTTGGAAAGGGAAATGGAAGGATTTGTACAAATGAATTGTGCTAATTGTAAGAGCTTTTTCTGAGAGGACTTGTTAAGCAAATAATTATGTAAAATTGTTTGGCAACTTTATGATGCATAAAGGTAATCAATATAATAGTTGAAGTTAATGAGATTAGGTGTAACAACTAAGATATAAATTAAAGACATGATTATTTATAGCGAGGTAGTAAATGGTAGCTCTAAAGGTAAAAGGTAAAGGTTCTCGCAAACCAATTACTGAGTGGAATGGACGGAAGCTCTTAATGTGAGACAAGTTGGGCGAGCCAATAATGTATCGACATCGACAATATTGGAAAGATGTCCACGCCCAAGCAAGCGCTACATATTCTCATTAAGTTGGATGCTAATGCGATGAATGCATGTGAATATGTGAATGTTCAGAAATGTCTGGGATGCTCTTTCTAATTCATTGTACAAAGTGACTTTTATGCCATCGGATGGTCAGATGTATGAATTAGATGTAATCTCTCGACTGAGTGAATAAATCACTGAGAAGAAAGTAATCTTTGGTATGGTGATGTAGTTGGTATGATTGATTAGAGTAATAATTTGGAGAAATCATAGGAATGGAACTCCCTAATGGAGGAGGAGGTGCATTAGTCTAATCTTAGAAAAGAAGAAGAAGGGGCGAGTATATTTATACATAAACAGGACTATCGAACCCCATTGAGTTATCTGTTAGTGGCTTCTTAAATAACAAACAAATTGAGTACCAACTGTGGCGACGAGCTCGTAAACAAGAAGACAAATCAAATCAATCTAGAAGGTAACGCATTAAATATCCATTGAGGGAGACTCATGTACGTGTAAGACGGATATATATGAGGATTATTTGCCTTGGCCACACGTCGTCGTCGTCTTCGTGAGACGGCTGAGGTGCCTTGAGACTTGAGACGGATAAAAGTATGAAAGAGTATTATAGAGTCTTAAAGAGATGCACACTTTAAATAATGAAGTTTTTGTAAATGGGACTCTGTGAGCTCCTCATTGACCAGATAAGTATTTTCCTTTTATAACCGCATTATGAATTTGAACATGGAGCAGTGTGAGCAGTAAAAGGGGTAACTCCCTTTAAATAATTTCAATACCAAAAATCGAACCAACCCATTGGAATAATAAGTATGCCAAATACAGTCAAGAACTGTGAGAGACGAATAGATGCCAAAATGTATTGATGAGGAGAAAAACCGTCCACCGTACCAATCATAAAGTCCAAAGGAAATCGCAATAAAGAATACCAATGACCACTCCACTTGATTCGATTATTGACTAAAGCCAATAAAGCCAATCCAAAATTCAAGATGCTTAATCTAAAAGACAAGGAATTGGCCCACGCAAACAACTTTCATTCAAAGCAGTTTAACTCTGAGACAAGATGATGCTCCTAAATCTCATTCAATCCTTCAACGAATTTTGCTCCTTATCAAAATTACAAAACACAAAAGTACTCTCCCTAATCCATTATTATTGCTTACTTAACTTGTACACTCTCCGCATCTTGAGGAGCTGTAAACTGCCAACGCGAATTCATCTCAACATGCCCACATATTTCAATAGGCTCACATGTATTATTATTTATAACTATTGTTGTGTGTATGCACTATCTATAGTCTCCGTTGCATCTCTCTCCCACGTTATCACGTGATAATATTTCCATTAGTCTACCCCAAGTCGTAAAATTACCCTCTTACCAATTTTTAACCAAGAAAAAGTAAAGTTTTCATCCACTATTTCTTGACAGTATTCTTTCTTGTGCGTCTCAAAGTGCATGACGGACACAATGGGCGTATAACATGTAGAGTCAATCATTCTTGAAATCTGTGGGACAAAATCATGCGACACCTCAAATAAAGTTGGGTGATAATAACTGTTGAATCATTGACAATGCCGTATGAGAGAGCACACCTTAAACGATGTGACACTTGAAGATGTCTTAACTGGAGTTCTTTTGTCACCTTAGACATATTGGCAATCAAGTTGTCCACTAATGTATGTCATAAATGTCCAACCACAAATGCACCAGCAGTTAATGACTCCTACATGAATTAATCCTGCAGCTCTTAAGGATTAATCGTCTCCCGTGTGTCCCCAGGAATCTTCAATAAAATTCTTAATAGACCAATAAAGACACACTTTTCCCGTTCTTTCGGCGCATACTAAATTCAGTAGTATTAGAATTATACAGACTTACTATTAGTTAACTTTGGAAACTAGTGGAAAGGAATGAAACTTATTGAGTTCTGATTGTGAGTTGATTTGTACTTGGCAATGATGCCACCACACATTCTTATACGCAATGTAAGAAGGTAGCTTTTTAAGCAAGTATGAATAAGGTAGGTAGAGACGTAGAAGAAAATGAATTCCAATTTAATTGGAGTCTCATTAAATATTAAAGTAAAGATTTAGTGTTCATTATTTGACGTAGAAATGTGTTCATTCCCAAACGCATGTATTTTTATTGCTGAAGGCACACAACATCTCAGTAAGACTCTAATGGACTCAAAAAGGAGAAACAAATTATCCAGAGAAAGAAGGTACATCAATTGTTTGCTCATTTGATTGAACCAGATTTGGAGAAGGGTGTAGCATAACATGTTGCAGGTATCATCGTCATGTATCACCTGAAGGGTGAAAAAGAGATCATACCGTCGAACCGTAAAAAATCTTGAAACACCGGCTGTTAAAATGAACTAATTTGGTTCACAAAATCTCAATAGGTTGCAAACATTATTTCATAGGAAATGATGAAAATGCTTGAAGCAAACCACATTGCGTTTTGCGTTATGGGAGAAACGGATCATAATATTCAATTGCAAAATTTTGCAAGAATGCTCCTGCTCCTCTGAAGCTTCTGTGTAAAGAATTCTCTTCCACACATAATTTTACACTCCGAATTTCCATATATGGCGTGTGTGATCGACTCTCTGAAGAGATCCGATGGGCACAGCCACAACTTGTGAGCTTTTTTCCCGTTGGGTGCTTAAGTATATAGAAAACTACTATTGAGTTAAAAGGAAAAGACTTCATGAGCCAAAATTTTGAACCACATGTTTCAGTGTCAAACAACACACTTTTTGGCCAACTGAATTAGATCCACGCAAAGTATTCTCCCCATGCCAATTTCCAGGAGGTTTTTTACATTTAAGTCTAAGTACACTACACTATGCTACTATGGGAGAAATTCTCTGTCTACTCGAAAAACTCGGTGGTAAACACACAGAATACGCTTGTACGGTTATTTTTATATTTTGAAGTCCACGTGGTGTGTCAATCTCGTTTCGATGTGTTTGCAAATATACCTGAGATGTTCTGTGGTCAACGAGAGGTATGAAATAAATCCAATGAAGTGTAAGAAACAATATATACATATGCATCTTTCGGTATGGAGAAGAATCTGACTAATGTATCCGTGCATAACTTCTTTTCTCAAGGAATTTAGATTGCTTAATATGTAAAGTACACGCACAATTCTTGGATGCTGCAAGTCACTGGAGGAAAGACATCCACCCATGTAGCAACACCCAGTCATTCCTGAGACTTTGTATGTTTACCCTAAAAGAAGTTTGCGACGGATAGTCGCAGTGCGTGTGGATTACATTTATTTTGTGTTTTGATACGCGTAGATTGGAAGATGCAAAGTGAGTCTCATTTGATAAAGCAAGTGGAAACATTCAAACGGAGAGAGGTATATATGGGATTTGTGTGAAAGAGTTTTGGAGTTGTAGTAAGTATATTTAAGAATATACAAGTGAGAGACGATGCGATGGAAAGGATGTATGAGATGTGTAAGAAGAGTCTTGCGATTTAAAATTGGAACTAAAATAGACCCAGTTCGGTATTTTGAGTTCAACTAGCTAATCCATATTTGGGTATCATATCCTTTCCCCAGTGTTCTTCTAATATACTGATGCCCACACGCAAATGGTATATCATCTCATTGTTGGCTTATGTCTTGTACTTTACTAATAATAAGAATATTATGTGGATGAGACTTTAAATAGTGCAGAGAGTAAACGCCTGGTTTATGTCTTCTATGGGATATTGGGATCATATTGGGAATGGCAATATTTTAATTGAAGGTTTGTGTATTGGTAAGAAGGGTAAAGTCCCATTAAAGTATTCCAAAATATCATGTAATGTTGTTTTTAAATAGTACGTTGTTTAATTACCCTCCTCTCCTAACTGTAGAGGTGGAAGTTTAATCTCCACAGATGAATGTACATTTAAGGGAGGAATTTAAATGAAAGTTGAGCCAATTTTTTGGCAGATTCTTGAGGCATATCTGCTTATGATAAGGAAGACTGTAGACTGTACGACTATGTGTGTTCTTGATACTTATTAGTCACCTATTCTAAAAGATGTGTGTAGGAAAGAACAGAGTTTTTAGATTCTTGAAACCTTAATATTATGTATAGTGTATATAGTTAATAGTATGTGCGAGACTGAAAGTCTTTTAAGTAGAAGGATGGGTGTTGTGTGCGAAAAATTTGCCCAAAATAGCTTTAACGTCGCTAGACCTTCGTTCTACTTGAATCTCGTGCACACTTTAATCCTTAACATGAGTAAAAAGTCCCGGCTTGTGCAGTTTTTGCAGAGAAGTTAACTACAACCTGAATATAGAGTTTGGATGACGGAGAGAGACTTTTGGTTGGTTGGAGTGCGAGTTGTTCTGCTAGGTGTGTTTCACACAGCAAATGGAATAAATGGATGAGAAAGACTTTTGGCTGAGATTTCCACTCACTTCACCAAGTTCTGCCGGAGTGCAACTTTCCTTATTTCTCTTTTCTTTCCTATTTTTCTGAGACTTTTACTTCCTTCGTCCTTTTCCTCCTTCTCCCTCACAAGACCTTCTTCCGTTGACTTTTCTCTATCAATAAAAGTCTACCCATTCCACATAAATATGCTGTCTATTAAGGTTCTTCTAAATAGATTGTGCTAATAATGAGACGGTTGCAGAAGGTCTTTAGTTTGTCTATCATTTTAGTTTGATACCTTTTTCACTTTCTTTTCTTTTCATTAAGTCTCAGTAATTCGTGAAGCAGTTTTAAAGGGCTTTCTCCCAAGGAGAATAGTACATGTGTGGTTTCTAAGAAATCTTGAGGCTACTGTGAGATGCATAAATCATCCATAGGACACAGAAAGGTGAGCAGTACTAATAATAATAATAATTGCACTGGAGGCACGAAGTACACGAGTTCAGTTGGAGTTCCTAATACGAGATCAAGTAAAAGAAGATCGGGAAATGCAGGAGGAGAGCAAGAAACAACTCACGTTGAAGATCCTCGTGGGCAGAATGAACAATTACTGGGAGAGAAAGGGCTAACAAATCGACGATTGTTAGGCGGACCAGTAACAGACCAAAGTGGGTGTTTATCATCATCAAAAACATTGTTAAGAGGGAACTCTTCGTCAGCAACATCTCAAGAAGTATCTGAAGAGCCCCAATCAATCCCTGTTGTGAGCACCAGTAGATCCAAGAGACTCAGAGTGGTAACAACTACTCCTCAATACAATAAGATTGCGTTTACTGATCGTAAGACACGAAGTGCTTCATCCGTCTCTCTCCAGTCTAATCAATCCAGTCATGAGAAACCCTTCGGTCAGCCTGTAGAAGACTCTTCTGTTGAAAGTGAGACCAAATCTGAAGAAAGTTTTCTTGATACTGAAGATGGGGTCATTAAGTCTCATCACTTAAGTTGTTCTAGTGTGGAGGAAGAAAAGACAGAAAGTAGTAGGGTCTTGGCTGATGAGCCTATTGAAACGGATGGTACTGACGAGTCTGAGGTGAATTGTGTTGCTCATGATAACAAGTCATCCCTACAGGAGGAAGTTGTGGAGAAGGGAAGAAAGGTTCCGGCAGGTGAGTCGGAGTTCAGAGGTCCGTCTCCAGTGAGTACGATTCGGGATTCGGAGAAAGTTGTAAATATCGAAGATGAAAGTAAGAAGACTAAGAAAAAAGACTCCAGTGTGGGATCACCAAGTGGCTTGAAGGGACACGTATTGTCAGGTCGGGGGAAAGTGATAAATGAACCTCCTCGACTAACCAAGCCAGCCCCCATGCTGCTAATGAATAACTTGCCTTATATGGGGGAGCTGACCTTTGACACTCGGCCTCGTCGGGGTCGAAAACCAAAGAAGGCTGATATTTGTCATCTGATATCAAAGAACTATGGGATTCATTTCCCGAATTCTTATACCAACGAGCCTAACACTGGATCTCTTCCGCTTCCTCCACTTGCTCGCACTTCTGGAGAAACCGGTCATCACAGTAAAAAGATTCGAAGTACTGGAAAAGGAGGTTCATCAACAAGTAGCAGAGGAGGAAGGAAGTCGTCAG